>PVIU01015471.1:0-48176 GCA_004026605.1 Ondatra zibethicus
AAGGGGGGTGTGGGGCTGGAAGGGGGGTGTGGGGCTGGAAGGGGGGTGTGGGGCTCCCCAGCTGGCGACACTGGGCAACGCACTGTGGCCGCCTTTAGCTGGTTGAGCGGGCCCCACCTGCGAGGATGGCCCTAAGGCCCGAGCCGGGTGTCCCAATGCTTTAAGGCTTGAGCGCCCAGATCAAGGCACACTGAAGGGGTGGCCGGGACATTGCCGAGAGCTGTCTCCGAGCAGCAGCTGTGGCCAGCTCCAGGAGCTTTGAGCTGGAGCATTTTGAAAAATGAGACAAAAGGCCGCAGGCCAGGGTCTCAGCGAGGGACTCCCAGCTCCTCAGTGGGCAGCAGCATCTCTGGCCCCATGGGCAATGGGCTCATCCCCAGCCCCGTGCACAGGAGCTTCTACTGAACATGGACCTTGCAGGCCCTAAGCTTGAAGGCCAAGAAGGCACGCTTCTACCAGAATGGGGACAGCTACTCAGAGGCCTGGTCTTTGCCATCTCCAAATATCACTTCCATTCTTTTGATGCGTTCCTCCGCATGGAGCTCACCCTTTTGCTGTCTGACAATGTGAGCCCGCCCCAGGGCGGCCACACAATCTATTCCATAGACGGCAGTCGGAAGGTCACCAGCTTGGAGGAGCCGCTGGAATGGGAGAGAGTTATATATGTGCCTCCAGCGAACCATTTCGTAAAGTTGATTACACCAAGAATGTTAATCCGAACTGGTCTGTGAACATTAAAAGGGAGGTACAGCCCGAGCCCCGGTCCTGGCCTCTGTGACAAGTGATGTGAACAAAAGGACTTCAAACCCAAGTAAGTGACTGATCCGAAACTGAGTGAAGCCTAGAAAGGCTTCTGAATAAAAAGACTGCCATTCTTTTGAGCAGGTCCTAACATATCACGGAAGCCATTAAACTAGTTAGGATGATGTGGAATTGTCCCAGGAGCACCTATCAAACGAGAGCGAGGAGCCTCTCTGAGGCATTCACTGCACCCAAACTAAGACTGGCCAGCAAGATGATCAACCGGCTCTACAGGTCATAGGGTTCCAGTCCTGTACCGAGTCACTCCCTGGGCTCCTCAGGTAGTCCCCCTGTTCTCTGCTCTCAGGATCTTTTGTCTTAAGATAATAGGATGGCCTTCATCCTCACTACTGATGGAACATTTCTAGGTAGTTTACTGAGGCATTTTGGGGAAGTCCTAAAAACACTCAAGACCTCAGCAATCGTCTGCAAGGATCATTTTTAGGCACGACTTGCACAAAAGAGCAGGATCCAAAGGCTACATGAGCAGGTAGACAGTGTCCAGCCCAGCGACAGTGCCTCAGGCACCCTGACACAGACTTGAGTCCTTTCTTCTGAGGAGCAAGCCTTTAAGTTTTAGAAAATAATGACAGTTAAGACTTTAGGGAGAAGACACTGGATGTCTCAAGATTGGTATGAGGAGCCTACAATTGTTCAAAGGAGGCAATGAAACAACTTCAATGTCTCCTACCAAGGTGCTTTAAAGCAATGGGATACATAGAGAATGGGTTCATGTTAGCAAGATCACAGCCATATTGAGTGGCTGTTATCAGATGCTCATAAGTATGAGTGATGAGGTCAAGGGCATGGAGAGAATGAATCTAACATTCCTCACACAACTTACATGTGTCAATGTTTAAAAATCTGAAACTTTAAAGCTGCACTTCAAGTAGAAAATTACCTGGACATACCAAACCATCCACACAGGAATGACCAGAGAAATCTTAAGCTCTGGATCATTTCAGCGTCTCTGTGGTAGGACCATCTCTGTATGTGGCCCTAGATGAAGGGACCATCTTCTTTGGATTATATCAAAATTTAACCAGATCTAGATGTGAGGATCCTAAGGAGAGTCCAGGCGATTTGCCTTTCATCCCACAGTGTGGATACCCTTCTGGGTAAACGTGAGAAGACCCAATAGAGCCGAGGCACACCTGTGTGCTTTCTTCCAGATATGAGAGCAACCAACTACAAAACTTGTCACCATCTCTTGCCCATATGCCCTCAACACCAACAGTCGTGATTAAAAAGAAATCCTCCTGCCAGAGACATGTGATCAAGGGGCAGGTAGGTTCTACAGGACAATGTCTCATCCACTGATCATGGTGTATGGGCTGCAGAAGAGAATATGCTACCCCAGTTCTCGAACCCGAGACCAAGCAGTGACAGACATCCCTTTGGTCATTGCAATTTAACACTGCCCTCAAGGCTCTTTTCTGCATGTGGGCGCCTATTTCAGAAGGCCAGTTGGGGACCTTGCTTTTTCAGAAGGCCAGTTGGGGACCTTTTCTGATGAGAACATGGTGAGTTGACGAGGAATTGATGTAACTTCAACAAACAGGAGGCACATGTGGATAGGGTGAATCCAAATCTTAGTTGCAATCTAGTCATATTGCCTTCTAGAATTCCTTCTATGGGAATTTTAATGCAGAGGGACAATATTAGAATGGATCATTTTACCACATAAACCAAGTAATAACTTATGTGGAAAAAGTGGATTATAAAAGGTAAATTGAGACTTCGTCAATTAGAGCAGGTATAGACCCAGCAGAGATTATAGTGCCTTTTACTGCTGATAAAATAAAGTTACGGGAAGACAATGAACCCTGGGAAAGGGGCTTGTGCTATTTTTTTGGGAGAAATAGCAATTATCCCCGAAGAGATAGACTTAACCTTATAATAAAGAGAACTTCTTGGATTCTTCCCCGAATTGTACGTGGAATTGTAACTAGAGCCTGTACATTTTATACTGATGCAAATAAAACAGCGAAGGCAGGTTATAAATCAAAAGAATTAAGGTGGAACAAAGCCCTTATAATTCTGTTCAGAAGGCAGAATCATATGCTCTTCTTATGGTACTGAAGGATTTTAAAGAACCCCAATATAGTTACTGATTCACAATATGCAGAAAGTTGTCTTGCATATTGAAACTGCTGAATTTATACCAGATAAGGAACTGACTTCATTATTCATACAGGTTCAAGACATAATCAGGAATAGGCTTTGTCCTATATACGTAACACATTAGATCCCATGTGGGTCTGCCAGGTCCTCTAGCACAAGGTAATGCAGAAATTGATCAATTGATTGGAAGTGTGTTGCAGACCTCAGAATTTCATAAAAGTCAATAAAGGTTTAAAGAAAGTTTTCTATTACATGGCAACAAGCTAAGGAGCTTATAAAAGGTGTCCTACTTGCTCTTTCTATAACCAAACACCATTGCCTGCAGGGAGTAACCCTATGGGTACTCAAAGGAATGAAATCTGGCAGATAGATGTGTTCCACTTTACGGAATTTGGTAAATTAAAATATGTACACCACACCATAGATACGTATTCAGGTTTAATGGGCAACTGCCTTGAAAATCAGAAAAGGCCGATTCAGTAATCACCCATTTATTACAAGTTATGGCCATCATGGGTATACCTGCACAAATAGAGACAGACAATGGTCCAGTATAAGAAAATGAAACGGTTTTTTGCTTATAATATAAAGCACATTACAGGTATACTAAATCCTACAGGCCAGGCAGTTATAGAAAGGTCAGATCGTACTATAAAGGATATGCTGAACAAAGGGATGGAGAATACCCAGAAATAGATTGCATAATGCTTTATTAACCTTGAATTTTCTTAATGCTAATGAGAAAGGAACAACAGTAGCAGAGAGACATTGGATAATAGAAAAAACTTAGAATGGGACATGACCAATTCCCCTGCTTTCATCTAACATATCATAGAAGTCACCTCCAGTTCATGAGGGTTACCCCCCAGAGTTCAAATGGGACCTGAATATGGTCAATACACATGTAGCGCTAACCGATACCACATACCCTCCCCTCCCTCCAAAGGCAGGCTTTTCTTCGTTATAATTAGGTTTTTATTGCTGTGATAAACACCATGACCAAGAACTTGGAAGGGGTTTGTCTTATTTACAGAAACCAGGGCAGAAACTCAAGGCAGGAGTCCGGAGAGACAATAACTGAGGCAGAGCCCATGGAGGGGTGGCACGCTGCTTAGCCGGCTTGCTCCCATGGCTTCAGCCCACTTGCTCATAGGGTTCAGGAGTGGTGCTCACAGCAAGCTGATTACAGGCAAGGCATTTGGGGTTCCTGGGTCATGTTACCTCTTTATTTCAGGGAGCTGAAGTTTCTTCACCAGCTGCTCAGTTTCAAGTGAGCCATTCTCAGTTGATTCCCCCCCTCCCAAAGTTTTTTTTTTTTTTTAAAAAAGCCATAACCTAGGTCCCTAAGAGTAACTGGGTTAGCTTTTAAATGTCAACTTGGCACAACCTAGAATCAAGAGAACCTTAATTGCCCAGATCAGATTTGACCAGTGAGAAAGTTTCTAGACTATTGACTGCCGATTTTTAGTTGATGTTGGAGGACCACTGTGGACTGTCCCCTTAGGTGAATGATCCTGAGCTATGTAAGCAAGCTAGAAGCATAAGCGGGTCTGCAAGCCAGCCCAAAAGGCATCTTCCACCATTCCTGCTGTTCCCATTGTACTTTCTTAGCTGTAAAATGAGTTCCCTGTTCAGAGGGTAGAACTGGGAAGAACAAGCAGACCCACCTTGACTTCCCCCACCCCCATGTTGGACTCCGGCCTAGAATTGTAAGTTGGACAAATCCTTTATTCTCTGCTTTGATTTCAGTGTTTCAATTAAAGCTGCAGAAAGGCCACTAGGACATTGAGGCAGAGAGCCCCCGTTTCTGAGCCTGCACATTGGATGACGTCAGCATAGGGTAGATACCTCTTAGGTTATATCTGGGTCATTTCTGTGATCATAAGCAATGGTCTGGTTGCCTTGTGAGAAGCAGATTTAGATATGAACGAAAGAGCTTGGCAGTAGCCTCCACAGTATTTTCCTGAGTCACCTTGCTGGGTCACTGCAAGGACAGAAGCAGGAGCGTATATCAGGGACAACAGCAGTAGCCACAGGCAATAAAGGATTAAGTTGCTTTAAGGGCTGTAACCTGAACATGAGGTATGATCCCCTCAAGGCGATTCCTGTGAAGATGGCAAGAGGACAGAGACAGGATGCTCAGGGGTGAGACAAAGTTGAGGAGCGGCTTTGTAGAAGGGACATTAGGAACAATTGACGCTCAATAGCTTCATATCTACAGGATCCATCTGTGAGGGCCTCTGCTCTGCATGTGCCATATGCTCTCGTCAAGGTCAACGCCTGGGCAGCAATGTGATGGGCACCCAGAAAGGAGCCTTGAATGGCTGCTAACGTCTAGGTTCCTCTTTGTGATCTCGCCACCGTGGGGATACCAAAGTGCATTGGATACTTGACTATATCATCCAGTCAGCTTCCTTCAAAGAAACCCAAGAAAGGCTTCTCCGCTATTCCAAATCCTGGTTCTTTTGAGAAATTTGGTTGGACCAGAATGGCTCAGACCTGTCCCTGGAGACACCGGGTTTCCCAACACATAGGATGTGGGGAAGTTCCACTACATGAACAGAGCTCCCTCAAACACTGGTATTGAGCGATCTTAGTTTTGGGCAATATAAATGACAACTCCTCAGGAGCTATGACAGCCACCCTGTCAGACAGGAAGTCAGTTCCAGCTTCCCATTGCCAGCACTCCAACCACAGGTAGAGGGTCACAAAAAAAAAAAAAGGAAACCACCATTATAACTGGTGATGCCTTCTGGCCATGGCAGAAAGCTGTGCTTCCATTATGAGGGTAAGTTACTACACACCTGTGCTTATCTGGCTCCTGCTGTTATGCATCTCTACACCCAGGAAGAGCATCAGGAGCCCAGAGCTTGTGAGGCAAAGACCACTTCCACCTTCAGGTGCAAGACAGACTGACCCTGACCATCATACGTTCTGGGATTTCATAATTCACGATCAGTCTCTTTCCTGGCTCGGTCTCCTGCCTTAACCTGGCTTTGGACAAACCCACAAGTTCAAACACAAGCCTGCCCAGTCTTGGTCAACCTCTTAGATACCCAACCTGGACAACTCTGAAGTTATAGACAATATTCAAAACATTGTGAGTGGTGACTTTCATCTTCATAGCACATCTAGACACTTGGCGGGGGGCTTTCACTAGGAATCCAAAAACAGATGGTGCAGAAACTCAGGTGGGGGTAACAGCCATTTATTTGGGGTTACTTTGAAGACTTGTGTCAGGATCCAATCCCCAACATAAACTATCTCTCTGGACCAGTGTGGAGGCATGGGAATAATTGAGACAGTTCATACAGCAGATCAGCAATAGAAGGGATTCATTCAAATCCTGAAGATCACTGGCGTTTATTTTCCAAGGTAAATGGAGAGGGAAGTTCATTAGCATTCTGTTTCCGGGGTAGCAGGACTTAAGTCACATCCACAGCTCTGTCAACTAGCTTGGAATTAAAAGCTCTTCCCAGGCCACCTCTATAATTTACAAAGAAGGAACAGCACAGCATCAGCATTGCCTGAGCTCAGGAGACAGCCCGTCTGAAGATGCTTTTAGCACCTCTGCTGCCATTGTGGCTTGAGAGCCTGGCTGTTGACACAATGCAGAAATACGTGGCCTGTGTAATATTGCATCCCATAACATGCTACCATCTCCAGTCTCAGGCTGCAGGTAGAAGAGGGAGCAGTTTCACAGCCCCTCAAGATCTGAGGGAAAGTAAACTGCCGGGGTAAAGCAACCCCAGAGACGGTGTTATCAGATCACCGATCTCAGTTGTCAATCTGATCCCTCATTAATGACTTCAATCGCTGCAGGACAGTGCTTGGCGGGCAATCCCTGATGATTTAGTCTTAAGGCCACGCCCATTTTAACATGGACCTGAACAGGACACAGCTCCTCCCCCTCATGCTCTTGTGTCTGAACTCAGGTCATCCATCTTCAGAATGCCTTACCAGACTGGCCGAGGCTGCTGTCAACTGCATCTAATAGCTTAGCCTCCTCTATACCCAAATCCTGCTCATCTGATCACTGAACAATTATCAAATAAAATGTAGAAGGCATCAGACATGTAATGTAGTTGAAACCCATCTCTCCCCACTTCCCTCAATTGAGAATGTACTCCTGTTGGGAATAGGGCTAGGCAGCAAGATCAACATCAGAATGAAGCCCCTGGGTTAGTTATGCATATCCCCCCTTCCTGGTTTCCTTTGGCATTTTATTTCTTACTTTACAGTAAGAACTTAAGATCTGGGTAGAGATCTCAAACAGCTTGATACCCACACCAGGCACTGGGGTGGAGCGGGACAATGCTTGAGGTTCCAGGAAGTTCTTAGTTCTCAGCTACTATTTACAAATTCCTTCATTTTAATGTGCATTTTCTAACCTTTTCCCACTTCGTGTCTATTTTTCTAGGATTATTTTTTCCATTTCACTGCATGGCCAGGAGGGAGACAGTAACGTACACTTTGGGTCTCACCAAGCCTGGATTGAGATGCAGGTCTAATGGCAGCCTAAAGGCATTTTCCTGTGTATTTCATGTAAAGGCTGCCAATGCCAGCGACTTCACTGTCCCGGTCATAAGCACAGAAAAGGATGGAACCTGACCAGTTGGCCAGGAGCAGCTATGGTTTGCTGTGTTAGTTCTGGGTTATCAGAATTGCAGTTTTAGTCATCTGTTGAGAGACTTTAGAAATTGGGAATATTTTAGATTTGGGTTTCTATCCTCACTGGGAGGGCACAGCTGAATTCTGAACACATTGGCCCCTTGAGTTAATATTCATCAAGTCCTATAAACACCATTATCTGAGTCCCTTTCTGTCCCAGTTAATACTACTGGGTCTACTTTAACCCAGGATACAATATTGGGCCAAAGGTGTGGCCCTATCCCTACCTGCTTCAGCTTATTCGTCTAGTTTTAAGCCTATTGAGTCAGCTGTTCAATGGCTTGTGTACTGTAGCTCAGTGCTCAGTTGTAGCTATATTTGTGTCTCAGACGCCTCCATGCCCATCACTGAATAGTATTCCAGGGCAGAGGAAGCAAGCCAGCCTTATTTTAGGGCTGAAACCCAAGTCCCAAGAGGTTGTTCCCCAGAGGAACAAGTCTAAGAGTCAGTCGGCTTTAATCTCAGAAGCTTGACTGGACCCTGAAGACTGAGGGAGCAGCATTTTTAATTGCTCTCTTTTCTATAGTAATCCTGCAATGATATAGAAATTGAATCCAGAGAGACCTATGTTTTAGAAAATGGAGATCCTCTAGCAACCTCAGAGGTCAAAGTGTTCTAAGTACCACCTAGTTACTACTTTGAGTCAGACTTCACCTGTTCACAAGCAGGTAAGTTACATGCATGCACACATAACCAGTTTCACCACCCCATACACTCAGCAGGTACCATCCATCCTGTATGACATACTGCATTGAATCTCAGTATCCAGATATACCCAAGCACAGTCTATTCTTGCTTAAAGCACCTAGCAATTCAGAAGGCCTATTTACCATAGAGGTTCCTTACCCACCCACACAACTCAGGAGGTAAGTCCGATTCTAAACAACTCTACATTGGCTAGGTCAACAGCCCCCAGAGGTAATGAGTGTTCTGTCAGACTTAAAACCCTCTGCAGGCATGGGGCCAAGTAGCAAATGCGCTCCTTTGTCAGTGAGCAAACCACTGTATGGGGAACGCCAATATCTGGAGCCCCTCCAAATCAGCCTTTTCAAAACTCAAAAGTAGTTGCCCATTAAAATCCTGAATAGGTATCAATGATCCACTGAGTTTTGAATGAACATCTTTACTATATTGCCACATTAGGGATCCAGAGTCAGAGTCTATAGATGGATTATCACTTTCTGAATGTCAACCGAAGCCATGTTGGGAAGTGCCATTCCTTCCTAACCAGTCCATTCAAGACTCAAAGTGGCTCTGAGGTTCAAGTAACTAGGCAAGAAACAGTGATCACAGTGATAGGCACCCAGTGTCATAGCTACAAAAGGACCGACAGTTCATGGGTCTCTCCACAAGGAGTTTTGCCCCATTCAGCCACTGGCTTATCACAGGTGAAGGTGACCATCTATACATGAGCAAAGGGCAGTTACCATCCAAATTCTCGGTGATTCAGCACAGTGCAGAGCCAGGAAATGTCTGCTCCACCCTGGCAGCACCAGGCAACTCCATTCTGAACAGGCAAGGTAGTATCCAAGCTCTCAATGATTCACCATGGATCGAAGGGAAGGGGTCATAGATGCCATTCACAAGGTCAACATTTAGCCCAAGGTTCAACTCAATTCTAATTTCTTACATGAGGCAAATTTGTCCAAAGCTAGGTGCTTAAGTGCCGAGTCTGAACTACTCATTGGTGCCCATTAAACCCAGGACAGGCAGAAGAATGCTGTCCCAACCTCCTCATCCAGCTAGAGAAAGCAGGGAGAGCCTGCGAGTTAAAAAAAAAAAACAAGAATCGAACGAAAATTGAGAAGTATATTCCTCGGCCTATTAATTTTGGACTCTGTGATAAGACCCCAACTGAGAGGATGGGCACTGTTGCCTACTGGACGTCAACCATGGCTGATGACCTCAAATCAGGAGTCAAGCAGTTGATGACAAGATGGCTGTTGGAGGTTTCTGTCCCACCTGGTCCTGCAGCCAACTTTAGACCCAAAGAAACACACAGAGGTCTAGATTAATTGTAAACTGGCCTAGTAGCTCAGGCTTTAACTAATTCTTACATCTTATCTTACAGTAACCCATAATTCTTGTCTGTGCTGCCCATGTTGCTTGGTACCTTTATCAAGTGAGGCATTCTCATCTTGCTTCCTCTGTCTGGGTGACTAGACTGAGCCTTTCCTCTTCCCAGAATTCCCCTGTTCTGGTCACCCCATCTATACTTCCTGCCTGGCTACTGGCCAAATCAGCATTTTGCTAAACCAGTACAATTGACAAAACTTTACAAGGGTATAAGAGAGATCATTGTCCCACAGCAGATGGCTCTCAATGACGTTTTTGACCTTGACCCTTTCTGATCTCATCAGGAAGGGAAGTACCCCAATGTACTCAGGGAGCTCAGAACCATGTGGGACTTCCCTGGTCTCTTTACTAATGGCACGAGATGAGTGAGCAAATCACATTTCTAACTAGCTCAGTCAAGAGAATGAGGGGCAGCAAGAAATTCTGGATGTTCTGTCAACATCCTACAAAGCCTTAAGCTTCTCATGGGCCCTAGATGGGATTAACCATCAGTGCACAGAATTATTGGCAGAATAGGATGCTTTGGTGGTGACCACTGGCTGTGCTATAGCCATGATGTCAGCAACTCAGGCCTGCTGGGAAGAACATGGCCTGTCTCCACCAGGTCTCGCCCTGTTTGAGCCCAACCCACGGACAAGTTAATGCTTGGAGCCTCCTATTCTTGGCTCCCCAAAAATCAGAAGGCCCACCAAATCCTTAAAGAATGACAAGGGAATGAAGAAACTTTAGCAAAAGCCCAGATGACAGTCCAAGTTTGCACAATTGCTGTATGACCCACCTCCCCAGTTCTGATACGTCTTTCCATCAACTGGCCCAAGTAACACCACAAATCGATCGATGCTTGTAATGCCAAGTTTTAAGCCCGTCTTGCTAATGGAGACTCAGCTCAGGCAGTCCTTGTCCAATTGACCGGTTGTCTCCCTTATACAGCCTCTGCCCCACCATCCGAGGTGGCCATAAAAGACCCAGAGGTCCTCAAGCCATGGTGAAAGAGCCTGTTTGCAGTGCTCCTGGGCCCAAAGATAGGATGTGGGTGGGTGTGTGTCATCTACATGTTGCCCACGGGGAATAAACTTGGGCTAAAAATCTGTAGTTCTCAGCCACTTTTCCAGAGATGTTGAAACTCTCCTGTATGCCAAGAAAGGATTTGTAAGCAAAATCTGGTCGCCTTGTCAGAGTGAGATTTCAGGTCCATGCAACCAAGATTTGCTAACTAGGCAGGACAAGTTGCTTGACGTTCCTCTAAACTAGGGTAATGGGGATTAGGGGAAAAAACCCGAGAATCATATCATGGAGCAGGGCTCTGAGCAACCCAGTGCTTGCTCACTGAAATTCAGGAGGCAAATGGATTTCTGTGGTGCTAAGACACATAGAAGACTTTGATTAAGGGCAAAGAATTCTTTATAGGCATTTTCTAGTATTACGATTTTCTTTGGGTACTTGTAGAATTCTCATTGTTTCCCAAAGTCCTTTCCTCCAAATGCTATCAAATGCCTTCCTGAAGTCGATGTATTTTTCTGCCAGTTGCCTCAAAGTAGAGATCTGATCAATTATGCGCTTGTTAGCTCTGAATTCGCACTGGGCCTCTGTTAGGATTTCCTGTTCTGCCCTTGATCCTTTGCAGGATAATGAAGCTCTTGCTTCTATGGCTCAAACTAATGCCCCTGTAAGTTTGAGCAGTCCAGTTTGTCCTCCTTGTGTATGGGGGAATTATGACTGAGTGCTTCCATTCCATGGGACTCACTGCCTATAAAGGTATCTTTGCATGAAAGCCTGGAGAACTAAGTCATCAGTTTAAGAAAATCGTAGGAGTGTGACAGGGCATGCGTCCTCTCACCCCTGCTCTTTAATATATTCATGGATTAATAGCAAAGGTCCTGGAGGATGAGGAGACAGACATGCAGGTAGGGGTGGTATGCAAAATTAGTAACTTGCATTTCATCGACGATACAAGCACTACTTGCTGAAAGTCCAAATGAGCTGGTAAATGGAGTGGTGGAAGTGAAAACCTGGGCATGAAAGTAAACATCAAGACTGAGAAATACGTGGGAAGGGCACGCAAGAATTTTAACACTGTATAAAGAATCAACCTCAGACAGTCAGCTTTGTTTATCCGGAAGGAAACCTCAGTTCAAAGGAGGGAACTATTTCAGACATCAAGAGGCAGATAGGGATTGCGAGGGCTGTGTTCCAGGCATTAGTAAAGACTTGGTCAGCAAGAGACATAACAAAATTACAAGTATGAGACACTTGTCTTGAGCTGCCTTCTTTACAACTCCAAAACCTGGACAAATGAAACTCCTTAAACGAGCATCTGAATGTGTTTGAGACGGCATGTCTCAGGAGGATTCTAGGCGTCACACGGAAAGAGGCTGTGTAATGACGACATTAAGCATCTACAGAAAGAAGCAAACCACAGGATATGGCAACGGCTCTTGAGATACTTCGTCCATGTTGTGAGAATGACGGCAGATACACCTAAAGACAGCACTGCTTGAAGTACACGGGATAAGGGAAAGAAAGCCCCAGATGCTGGACAGACAGCATAAAGATGACTGGAACCTTTGGGCATGACAACCGCATGCGCATCTAAGACTGCCCAGGACAGGAACTGGAGAACAGCCGGAAACGGGCTGCCTACACATGCTCAAGCATTGCCGGGCATACATAAAAGACACACAGAAGGGCTTTCTGACTTCTAGTTACGGGCCTAGGGTGGGGTGAGAGACGGGACCACAGATGGACCTGAAGTCAAGCTTCAGGAATAGTTAAGACTGCATGGGTGAGAAACCAGATGGGCGATGGAGATTTAAGGCAAATCAGGGCCTTCTGTAGCAAGCCCACAGTTGTGTTGGGCAAAGGAGACATGAGGAAGGGGGAGAACATGCCGCTTACTGGGGAAGTCAGACCTTGAAGCAGTTATGTGGTCCCCAGACTGAGAAAGGTTGCTCAGGGAGCAACTGTATGACTGACTCAAGCTCCTAGTCCAGAGAGCAAGCAGGGAGTAGGCAGGGACCTGTCCCTTTGGATCATCCTCAGGGGCCAAGCTCTGGGATCTCTAGACCCCCTGTGACTCATTACAGAGGTATTTGACTTTAATCCTTTCTCCATTGATGCAAAACAAACACCCTGCTCCCCCCCCTTTATTCTTTGGGACAGGGGTCCCCTCTGCCATCCGAAGCAGCAGGGAGACAGACTTCTGTCCTCCTGGGTCAGGGAGCAGAGGCTCTGGAGATGGCCGGCTCCTCAGTCCCAGCCTAACCCCTCTGTCCCAAAGGCAGAAGCTGGAGCCGCTGCCAGCTCTCATTAGAGGATCTGAGTGTCTCTGCTTCCATCCTTAAAGTGGCAGACATGGAATAATCATCTCCATGGGGAGTTGAGGCAAGGGAGGGCGCCCTGGATGGAGTCTGAAGACTCATTAACGCCAGATGCTGGGGAATCTCGTTGGTTCCCTTGTGCTGAGCAGTGGAGACTAGCTTTGTTCTGATGCTTCATCCCAGCCTAGAGACTAATTGGCTCAGGGCATGGAGGTGATGCCAAGCCACCAGGTGAAGAGCAAGATAGACAGTGACTGGCAGTCCCTTTCAAGTGGCATCCCCCTGAACTTGGTTTAGGAGTTTATTCCCTTTGGAGGAGTAGCTGGGGGCAAGATTTAGGTCTGGTCAAGCTAATCAGACTTGGGGAAACTTAAATGTCTAGTTAAGTTTGGATATCAGACATAAGTAGACCATTCCAGGTCAGAAAAATCCAAGATCAGTGGCCAGAGCTAGAGTTTGTGGGCTACTGTCCCTGCTGTAAAAGTGCTGGGAGAGAGATCCCAGCATTAGAAACCCAATGAAGTGCCAAGGTCAAGAACTCTGCCCCCCACCAAAAGCAGGCTCAAACTAAAAATCTCATCGTCCAAGAGAAGATTCCAGAAACAGAGTGGGACCAAACATTCTCACCAACTATGATCAAAGGCACACAGATCTGCAGCAATCTCATGCTTGGTTTGATCCCTAAGAAAGCAAACCCTGCAGGCCCATATTTCCACTGAATGGCGGCCAGACTCTCAGGCCATAGTTTGCCTCTGCCACATAAGGAGGTGGTCACCTCCCTAACAAAGGGTCAGGATGTGCTAATGTTTTGCTTCTTTTTGTAATTTGGAGGACACCTGGGATAGAGATGCTAATTTGGCCTATGTGACGGCTGACTTGACAGAGCAGGCATAGGTGTGGATGTGACCAGTCATTCACGTGGTAATTTAAGACTAATTTCCCCCTCAGTTATGTTTTAGTTTATAAGTCTGGAGAATAAACGCAGAGGAATTTTCAGCATGTGAACTCAGGACTTCATGAGGATCACTGAAAATCTCCCTCCCGATAAAGCCATGCGAGTTGGTGTCTCTAATCCCGTCTCCCCTCTGGTCCAGAGAAATAATTTATGGTCCGGGCAGGCACCAGACCACGACAAAACCCACTTTATAACCCTTGTTATTGTAAGCTCATTTTATGAGTTGGACCAAAGATATCTAGTTTCTGTGAAGCACCCCACTAGGATTAGACAAGTTTCAAACTGAGTAGCATCTCTATAAAATATTTCCTAGACGCCTATGTCGTAATACCCAAGGTTCCAGAAGTCAGCTGGATGCCCTGCTGAGAAGCACGTTCCACTAACATAGAAAGCAACGGAGCCTTCTAGAAGCCGTCATACCCTACCCTGAAGGCATTAGCTCCAGAGCAGGTTCACCTAAAGCAATCCCCACTCTTGGGCGGTTTGAGGCACTTGGGTACCACATGGGAACTTGCTCAGATCAAGCTTGCTGTGCTGATGCAGAGAAGCCCTTCCCACATAGGACTCTCCAGAGAGCAAGGACGGAAGACCAAGCTCAGAGGCAATGCCATAGTTAGAGCCAGAGGCATTCTCAGCTGGTTGGGTGTGATTAAGGGTCAGTGATGTGATGTATTTAGAACTAATGTAGGATGGGGTTTATCCACTGAGCAATGGCTCAGCATGGTGAACACTACATTTGCCAAGTATCGAAACATTCTTGCGGCAGGTTATGGCAAGATGTTTCCCGTGTGCAGATACTGGAGTTATTACCCACAGGATGCTTTTAGGCCACACACCTGTGACTGCCTTAAGGGCCAGGAGGTTCCTTTTCGAGAGCACCCCTATATTTTATATATATAGAAACATTATGGTTTACAATGTCAGGGCAAGGTGATTCTTTGCCTACCTTACCTGTTTGGAAAGGGCTTTGCCTACTTATTTTATCTCAGTGCTGAAGACTAAACTGGATCAAGCTAAAAAAAAAGTTGGCAAAGTTGCTTCAATAGCCCTCTCAAAGTGTCACAATGCTCAGTGTTTAGACAGGATTCACACTGAGCTGTCTGGTTCTGGACTCTATTCCACTCCACTCAGGCCATCTCCAGCATCAGTAAGGTTTGTTAAGGGCCAGTGTGTAACAATAATGTTAATGGATGAAAGGAAGGTCCTTTACTTGTTTTTGGTTCGAGACAGGGTTTACTCTGTAGCTCTTGCTGTCCTGGAACTTGCACTGTAGACCAGGCTAGCCTCAAACTCAAATCCACCTGCCTCTGAGTGCTGGGATTAAAAGGTGTGAGCCACCACACCCAGCTTTAAGGACCTTAAATGGCTCAAATCTAAAATATTTGATAATCTAATGTTTAGAGGCAGGCTCTTACTATGCTATGTAGCCCAGGCTAGCCTTGAACCCATGATTTCCTGACTTAGCCTCCTATGTGCTAGGGTTCGAGGTGGGAGCCATTGCATCTGATTTAAAAGCTAAAAATGTTTGAGACAGGATTCCACATGATGTAGTCCTTACTGGCCTAAAACTCAATATGTAGATCAGGCTGCACTTGGGAGAAGACAGGATATTGACGGTCCAAGTGCTTGTATCAAGACCTGCGCCACACCTGGCTCAACAAGATTCTATTGAAGATTTTTTCATAATATATTTTGATTCTATTCTTTCCACTCAGCTTTTATCCAAGACTCCATACATCTCCCTATCCACCAACTTCATGCTCCAAGACACGAATCCAAAAAGACCAAAGACAAACACACAAAGCACACAGAATCAGTTTGTATTGGACAACTACTCCCGAGCACGGGACCTGCCTTGGAGTGTGGTCGATATTCAAACTTCATTGGAGAAAGCCAGTTTTCCCTCTATCATCTAGAGCAATTGCAAATAGTCCCCAGATAGCTTCTTGGTTAGAGGTGGGGACTAAGTGCCCACTTTTTCTTCACGCTGGAATTGTGTGGCTTGAAACCTGCTAAACGTTGACTCAGGCTTAATTGCCCACAGGGACCACTCCTGCCCCCTTGGCTCCTTCATTTGCAGCAGGGTCCTTCCCCTGTGGTCTTTGAGAGAAGAGAATGTTGCTCTTGAGCATAGATGGTTGAGACGGATCAGCAAGTACCCCAGGTTGTCATCCTATGTCTCCCTCTTTGACTTTCAGGCAACCCAGTCATCTGGTGGAGTGACACTCGAAACACTTTCTTACTGGGATCAGGAGGACAGGCACCCAACACACTAGATGAACCAGGCAGGCTCTTCCAGCAAATGAGGTGACTGCCAAACTTCTGAGGCCTTTCCCAGGCAAGGAAGGAACGGGAGACGCTACAGTTCGCACATCTGTCACGGAGTTCATGCAGCTCTTGTTCCGTTAGAGACCAAGAAAACCTCCGGAGCCAAGCAGCCTGAGTGGGTTCCCATTGCCCAAGGTTAAGCTGAGCCGTGGAGTCTGGGGATACCAAGGACAGCCTCGACTTTCTGTGGTCTCATTTGCACCTTGCTACGCCAGCAGCACCGTTCTCTGCACGCGGAATGAACTGTGCCTTGCTGGACCCAAGTTCATTATCAGCAGGGTCTACTGTATACAGTTGTTGAAAATGGATCCTGCAGATGGGGGACAGCTGTTTGTACTTAGCGGTTAAGTGTCCCTGCGATGCTGGCGGCCTCTGACAAAAGCGTTGCTCTCTGCAAGGCATTCATCTCTCAAAGCCTTCCTAAATCAGGGCCAGATGTCTGCACACGACTCTTGTTTCTTCTGAAGATTCTTTATGGGAAGGGGCTTTCATTTGGGGGTGTGGGAAGTGGGGTACACATGCCAGCATCCTCAAATCCCTCTAAGATTGGGGTGGCAGCTGTGTGCTAAGGACAACTGTCACAGTTGAAAAGGATAATGGTCCCTTTTACAGATATGAAAGTATGATCAGGAAGACAGGACTTGCCCAAGCCTGGACCACAAGCCTCACAAGGCCACGGTACTGTTTGGGGAACTATAAAGCCGTTGCGGCAAGGACCGCCATGGCTCCCCCCATATTCAGGATAGACATGATCCGTTGGATGAGCTGTTTTGCAGCTGTGCATCCTTGAAGTCCTGACAAGTGTGGCATCAGAACACAGATCCAGGCTTCCATTCTGCTTGAACTAATGAAGTATTGATTATCCCTTGCACCTTAACTAGCCGAAATACAATGACTGGGAGAGCAACAACTTTGGTATGTGAGGTGACTTCAGAATGAATGCTTCCCACAAGGCTCATGGGAACATGCTAGCCCCAGACAGACCCAACCCTCCAGGTTTGGGCTTAGCAGTCTAGTACCCTAGGTTTGGGGATATTATCAGACATACCCGAGTCAACAGGGCTTCAGACTATCAAGTGCACCAGCAGATGCCACCTGCCTGGCTCGGCAGAGGCTTGTGTGCCTCTGTTAGGGCTCTTCCACTAACATTGGGTGACAAATCCAGAGATGCTATCATGGAAGAAATGTTTGCAGTTCTGAGTTCATCACAAAGGAAAGAAAAAACCCTTAGCCTTCAAGCGTCCACGGTTCAGCATGGCAATGCTCAGAACGACAGCATCTGGAACTTTGGTCTTTTCATTTTAGGAGCTGAATGTTAGGTGAGAAAATTTGAGCATACCTGGACCTAAGTCTTAGAAATCTGAGAAACTGATACATCTCCCAAACAGGTAAAGCTGAGATTTTAGCAGAACCACCGTCTACCTTGCCCAAAGCCACCCAAACTCAATAGTTTGACTTAACCACACAGGACAGTGGGGCACAACCCAAACCTCTTGTCTCCATAAGTTCATCCCTTCCCATGTGAACTCTAAGTATGGCAAGTATGGCAGTTGGGGCACGGCACTTCCAAAGTCCTGTCATCAAGGGAGGGCAGGTCTGGAGAAAGGTGTTAACGGGAGCAATGGGTTTCTTGGCTACAAGATGTCATTAACGTAGGGGAGTCAAGTTAGGACAGAGCAGCGTTTTCCAGGAAACAAGCTTGAACTGCTACAGTCTGTGGGTCTGACTTCTGCCTGGCCTGAACTCAGATCAAACTAAAGATGTTCCTAACTCAAAGCAAAGGGAAGAGCAAGGCCTTACACGGCCGCCTCGCTGCTCCTGCGCACACCAGTGCATGTGTCAGACATTTGGCCCCAACAGCTTTCCTGGACCCTTCGTCCCCCAGAAGGGACAGCATGAACTCCCAGTAAGAGCCCCAGGAAATCAGATTAGGTGACACACATGAGCCCAGCTGGTGATATCTATATTCTAATCTTTGCAACTGTCTCACTTTGCAGGAGACCCAGTGTTAAAAGCAGTTATGTTCATCCCTTACTCAAGGTTCCTCATAGAAAACTGTCTTAAGTAGGAGAAAACTCAGTGGATGCATGAAGCAGTCAGGAACTTGGGTAGAGTGTGCCTCATGCACGAAGGTCCGGGGGAGAGGGGGTGTTCCATCGTGAATGTCCCAAGCAAGAACCGGTTTTCAGGAATCAGTATTCCAGCTTCCAAGCCCGAGAAGCTGAGCGTTGGCTTGGAGAACGAAGTTGGATATGGCTACCACCACCAAAATAAAAAGGCAAAAACCCAGCTCCTGGCATTCTTGTTCTTCAGCCCCAGTCCCTAGGGAGATTAGCCCCCGGCCCCCGACCTCGGGGGGAAATTAGAAGTGTTCAATTTCTCCTTCTGTGGCCGCTCAGGGCTGGGAAATCACTTCTCCCCTGCAGCCCTGTCCACACCGGCAGCTGCGATTCCCCACACTGTCAGTACCTTGCCAACAGGTTGGAAATGAATACGTTTCTCCACAGATGGCTGTCAGAGACGACACATGTGCAACACTTGCCTCCCCGCACCCAGGAGCATCAGACCTGGCAGAAGGTGGTCCCAGGACAGACACTTGAGGCAGCGCCGGCCATCTGCCCATCTAAGGTTTCTGGTGATGAGAGGCGGGATGCAGGATGTGAGAGAAGTTTGGCTGACCTCTACCAAGGCCCTCATCTAACACAGGAAGTGCTGGGACCCTGTGCGCTCACACCTGGGAAGGGTGGTTAGGACCAGAGCTCACTTACCCAGCCACGATTTCTCTTTTTGCCCCCAAGGATGTGCAAGATGCCGGGAGAGCTCAGAACAGCTGTGCCTTTTGCTTAACTAGTTTGCTTCTTATTTCTATCTCTGGATGGGCTACTACCATGGAGGGCAGGTATATGGTGGGATGGGGCAACAGCCATCTTAAGAAGTTTACTCTGTCCAGTGGTACCGAGATTATAGTAGTCATTGAAGTCACATGGGACGTGACCCAGAGTCAGCTACCGCAGAGCTCAGAAATACTTCCAAGTCTCACTTTATAGTCACTCTTGGTGGCCTCAGCCGATACCCCATGGTACTCTGGTCTGGAAGGAAGCTCAAAAAGAGGGCCCCTGAGGCTGTCACTCACGATGGAGCCATCTCTTCTATGTTCGGGTGTCCAGGCGAGCTGAGGACTGTTGCCAGGCCCTGGAGATCTGAGGATGGCCCATCTTCAGTCTCTAGTACAGGCTCAGAAGGCGAGAATCTGCCCCTTGGCTTGGAGATACAGGGACAGTACAGACTCCATTGTCATCTGTGGTCCAAGATCACAAGACTCCTGGGACTGTGGGGGGGGGGGTGCTGAGCTGTGTAAGTTGTGCAACTTGAGTGGTGGTCGGGGGTGGGGGGGGAGGAAGGCTTCAAGGCAGTTTTTCCCCTCAATTCTATTAGGGTTCCAAGTTCAAAGCTAGCCAATTAAGACTTCCATCTAGAAACTTTTCTAGCAAAGACTGCACCCCAAGATCTAGAACAGTCAAAGTTTCATGAGCCAATGGCCAAGTGTCAGTGCAACCTGGAGTCAAGCTTTCAGGAATGTACTAGAAATCAAATAAGACCTTCACACAGTCTAAAAGGTACTTCTCACCCCCCACATCAAGCAGAGGTTTTATGGACGCTATGCACATGTATGAGGAAAAACCTGGTCTGGAAAATTGTCAATCTTTAAAAAAAAATGAAGTAATGGACTGACCTGGTCAATTTTTTTTCTGCCTATGGAGACCAGGTCACCACACATTTGCATTCTACTAGGTTAACCATTTAGACTTCTAGACAAAACCCCACACATTTAAAATGCATTCAGTAAGCAAGCCAGCACCATTCACACACACCCCCAATTGTCCCGTCTGATCGCACCCCATTGTCCACCTTGTGGTCTTGCGGTTTGATTTGGGAGCAGCTGGGGGCACAGGAAAATTCCACCTACAACCTGTGCTGGCTGTTTGTGTCCTCGACAGTTTGGGAAGAGGGACCCTCAGTTGAAAAGTACCTGCTATCAAGAATGGCCTGCAGGCCTTTTTCCTTTGATATGGAATTTGGGCAGCACCTGGTAGGAGTCCAGTAAAGAGGATTTAAGAACTTTAGTCTCTTGCCCAGAGTTGATTTCCCCATTATTGGTGCAGCAGACTTTCCTAACAGTAGGACCAGCAATTCAAATCTTTAGCATAGAATGGGCTACACTCAGTGGCTCTCCAGGAACTTCCCAGCCTCGTGATCCCAAAATTGGGACTACTGAAGGAACCCCAACATTGTGGTCTGAGTGACCAGTCATCACCCCCCCAGTGAGGGGTGCTGAGTCTTGAGTGCCAAGGCACCTAGCCTCAAAGGATCAAGGCACCAGGTTAGTCAGCATCTCGGGGTGCTTTGGCCATTTTTATTTCTATTTAAAGGTTTGTTGATTCTTTTCCTATAAGAACCAGGCTAGCTAACATGGAGCTTTTGGGGATTGTCTGTCCCCCATCTTCCCTTGGGACTGCAGATGGACAGGGTACCACACTCAGCTTGTATGTGGGTTCTGAAGATTTGAACTCAAATTTTCACCACTTGCATGGCCAAGCCTTTTACCCACTGAGCCTCTTCTCAGCATCCTCTGACCCCCATCCTGTGCAAGTATCCCCTTACCTTAAGATCTGCTCAATAGGCCCATCAGCACATACCCAACCTCATTGTTCCAAGAGGCCTTTTCCCACTGGTATCTCAGACGTTCATTGTCAGATACAACTATAAACTCGATCAAGCATCTTGGACTCCACTTCAAAAGGTTTAAGAGTTGTTGGGTCCATCTGCTCTTTCTAGTGTCCCTCAAAAGTGATAGAACGGTCAAAGACCACAATACTGCAAGTCCTAAACTTGACTACTGTAGCCTGTGCCCGCTACTTCCCATGTTCCCAATATGGGCTGATCAGCCAGGCATCAGTAAGTCAATGAACTTTGATACCACAGGGATCTAACTATCCCTCGCTTACATGTTAAAGTTTCTCAGGATAGTCTATTCCCATTTCAGTAGCCCAGGCTAGGCAGAATGTTAACAGTTTCCTTTGAAGTCTTGCCATTCACATAGTTACTTTATCATAGAGGTTCACATGGTCCTAGCCTGCTGTGATCCCTATGAACAATGACCCACATAGCAAGGATAGCCCCAAAGATGGTTTCTTTCCAATAATGGCTCACATCTTGGGAAGAAACCAATAGTTACCTAACTGGCCTAAAGGCCTTGTGCTGGCTACTTGTGTTAACTTGACACAAAAACTAGTCATTTAGAGGAAGGAGACCTCAAATTGAGAATGCCTCCAATTAAGAAAATTCTCTACAGCCTGATCTTAATTAGTAATTGATGGGGAAGGGACCAGCCCATTTGTGGGTGATGCCAACCCTGGCCTGGAGGATCCTTGGTTCTATAAGCAGACTGAGAAAGCCATGGAGAGCAACAGCCAGGAAGCAGCACCCTCCACGGCCTCCACATCAGCTGCTACCGCCTCCAGGTTCCCGCTCCAAGTTCCTGTCCCGACTTTACTTCAGTGATAAGCAATATGGCAGCCTAAGCCATATAAACCCTTTACTCACTCAGTTGCTTTTTGGTCATGGGGTTTCATCTAAACAATAATGACCCTGCCTAGAACAGGCCCATTCTCAGCACATTTATTCCCGGTATTTTAAACCTAGCCAACTAGCCGAGGCTGGTGAGATCACGGCCCTAGAGATCCTACCAACCGCTTTCCTACACCAGTACAGTTTAGGACAGCATTCTACGTACTTATCCTTAAGAGCATTCTCCACAACAGGTCAGCATTTCTCAGATCCTCCTGTCAAAAATGCAGAGAACTGACTGTGGGATGCCCAGTTCTAATGTATCGATAATGCAACCCCTACACCCAAGTCTCAGAAAACCGAGTAGGAAGAGACTAACAGATATGACAGGAACCAATATGGCTACCTAGAGACAACCTACACGAGACGCCACAGTTTACCTGACTAAAGGGGACGCTGGAAGTCTCACAAGTGCCCCCCACTAAAGTGCTACAGGCAATGGCTGCAAATAGAGGCAGATAAATATAAGTCAGGGATGAACCCCCCACATGGCTTACCCAACCCCAAGTGATCCGACTTCAACACATAGCACCTGTATGAGCACACTATAAATGAACTCTGTATTATACATCTATATAATAGTGACTACAAAGATTGAGGTGAGGGAGACAGTGGGGAAGGGTGAAAATAATGTCAATACTCCTGTCTGAAAAGTTAAGATTTGCAGTTAATATGGTCTCTAGTGTCTTGAGTAGAGACAGTTTGTGTTCAGTCCTCACTGCCAACACCTTAGGCCAGAATATACCAAGAACCACACCCAGTTTCTATTCTGTCCCCCAAACCCCTCCCCCCCTTCTGAGCTTTGGAAGGTACCTGTTTACACACCCAGGGCTAGGAGGCTTCCAATTGGCTACCAAGCTTTTTCCCCAGCCTGAGCATTCCAAGCTCCCTTCCCAATTCACAAAAAAATGCAGGCGATTTCAGGGATTAGAACCCTCACCTCTGGGGACCTTCTCACACAAACTAGGTGTTTTAATCACCACAAGAGGCCCTGGCTGTCATGTCTCATTACTTAAATATATTATCATGGCCTGGGCCTTGGCTGGTTTGGTGGGATTAAAGCAATAAAACTATATGGACAAGCGGCCCAGCATTAGTTACCACCCAGAAACCTCTGTGGGTGATGGTGCACAGCTGTGGCAGTTTACACCCTACCCTCAACCCCTACACTTCCTCTCAAGCCCCACCCACATCTGGAGCCAGCAGGCTTCTGCTGCCCATCAACAAGGAGGCTGTCCTGGGATTGGTTCAGCTTCAAGAGGAAGGTCTGATGCCTAGCAACAGACAAACTGACTTACCCTTGCCTCTCCTTAACTAGAGGTGGTATGTTACTTTAGCTGTCCCATGCACAGATACCAAGGTAGGTAATTTTGTTGTTTATGCTCATTAAGGATTGCAGCAGGAGGAATATTCATTCATTCCATGATCCAAAGTGGGGCCAGGGTGGTGTTCCGAGACTTTAGAGAGATGTATAAACAGACGAAAGAATGGATGAGGCAGGTATGGAAGGGCCCACGGGACTTTCAATTCCTTATGACCTGCTTTGTAAGGATCCCTATGGTTTTTAAATCAGAAAACAAGCCTTGTAAGGAAGCTCACAAGCCCATTTTTACTGTGTGACAGAACTCAGCCACCAGTTTCAGATGAACAGCGGTTATCCCAAACCATGACACACCCGAGACAGACTTTCCAAGCTTTGAGTTTCGGGAACTTGTTCACATTCAGATAGATGGTAGCAGTGAAAATGTTTGAAGGAAGCAGATACCCAGGCCCTACACTTTAAGAGTTGCTACAGAGTCCCGAAAGACAGTTTGTCACTCAGAAGCCAAGTCCTAAGCAGAGGCAACACTGAAGGAGCAACATGGGCTCAGGAGCCAGTATGCCTCCCCTTGAAAGTTGGCCCCTTCTGCCTGTGTTGCTTGGCTAGCCCAGTGGGTAGGAAGTTGAGCATTCCTGAGTACGCTGCAAGGAAAAGCGATCATGTCCAAACATGTTTCCTCCACTCCAAAAAGATGAATAGCCTCAGCCTGTTTTACAAGGTTGAAACATAACAAACCCTGCCTTGTACTTGTCTAGAATGGTGGCAGTTACAGCTACAGGTGTGTGCTGTGTGAGTCTCATCTTAGCACCAACACTGTCCTTTGCTTGGCTTCCAAGATGAAGTCCGTTAGCTTGATCTGAAAAGCCATGTGCAGTGGCTAAAAGGCAAGCTTCTGCCCAAGTACTCCGAGTCCATTTGTTTGTCTGCTTGGCTCGTTCTATGTAAACTTGGCAAACTAGAGTCAGGAGGGAGCCTCAGTTGATAAAATGCCTCCATCAGATTGGACTTGTAAGGCCAATTCTGTGAGGCATTTGTCTTAGTGATTGATGGGGAAGGGGTGGTGCCATCTCTGGGCTGGTGGTCTGGAGTTCAAGAAAGCGGCCGAACAAACCATGAGTAAGCCAGTAAGCAGCACCCCTCCATGGCCTCTGCCCTCAACTCCTACCTCCAGGATCCTGGCGTGCACATGCCCCTGGTCCTACTTTTGATAAGTATAAGCAAAACACCTTTAAGTTGCTTTGGTCATGGCATTTCATCAGCAATAGTAACCCAAACTAAGGCAGATACTACACTTGGCTTTTGACCCCTTGTCTTTTTCTTCTAAACCATTAATTTGTTTTTTCAGGCAAAAGATGTTTATGCAAAATATAAGTTTTTAGAAATTATGGTTTTGAATTTAGGATTGGAAAGTGCTTATAATCCCTTCAAATCGTTTAAAAATCACTTTTATTTCAATTTATTTCATGTGCATTGGTGTGAGGGTGTCAGATCCCCTAGAAGTGGAGTTTCAGGCAGTTGTGAGCTGCCATGTGGGTGCTAGAAATTGAACCCGGATCCTCTAGAAGAGCAGTCAGTGTTAACCACTGAGCCCCATCTCTCCAGCCCTCAAAATCAGGTTTTAAGTAGTTGATCCTTCTCTATTCGACACCTCCTGCAGGTCTGACCTACGCCAGCCTGGTACACACACACACATCCCCTTTCCCCAGCCCGGTACACACATCCCCTCTCCCCAGCCCGGTGCACACATCCCCTCTCCCCAGCCCGGTGCACACATCCCCTCTCCCCAGCCCGGTGCACACATCCCCTCTCCCCAGCCCGGTGCACACATCCCCTCTCCCCAGCCCGGTGCACACATCCCCTCTCCCCAGCCCAGCCCGGTACACACATCCCTTTCCCCAGCTTTCTCTAAAACAAAACTGCAAATGTCCTGTTTGGCTCCATAAAGCATTTTAGACTCTAGGAGATAACTCAAAGGAATTGGTAGAATCATTGACCAGACACCTAATTTTAATCATGTCTATGTGGAGGCAAAGAATAGGATGCCTGGATGTCTCATACAGTCTTGCTACGAATTAACCCCGCAGGAAATCTTAGCCTCCTGAGGATATTTCCCATCTATGCAAGCCACTCATGTACCAACCCAAGGTTGTCACATCTGTATTGTAATGTGGTTAAAACAGTAGACCCAAGTCCCAAGCAAGTTCTCCAGAGAGCAAAGGTTGGGAAATCCTTCATACTGAACTGCTCACTCACTGGTAGACTGCAGCTGAATCATGTCCCTACTGAAGAGACTTCTGGAAGTGGCCCCACTGGAGAAGTAGAGACCACTGTCACAATCACTTTGGTACAAGAATCCTAGAGGGATAATGGGGAGGTCGACATGGAATTCTGGGGTTATGTAGTCCAAGTAGCCCAGCCTTGTCTAACAAGTAATCTCAGCAGGGCCTTAGGTCCAAGTCAGATCGAATGCTCAGACTCCATATTGGCCTAGAGGCGAGGACATTATTGGAGACATCCCATGTGCCACCAGTTTCCAGTCAGTTGCCAGGGCAACTGAAGGTTCAAGTGCACATCCAACCCTCAACGCCAAATTGAGCTGAAGCTGGGGACAGTTGCCAATGCATCTATCCCCAGCCTAAGATTCTACACCACTCATTCTTATTGGTGAGCTTTCTATTGAGTTCGTCAGGTTCAGACAACTTTGGCTGACCCCTTCCCCACCCCCGGGTCAGTGGTTGATTGCTAGGTGTCTGTTATCCATGTGTGTAGCCACAGTATTTCTGGCTTCATGCTGTTAGACTTGCCTATTCCCATCCCCAAAGTTAAGACATAGCCATGTCTCGTTTTCCCCATCATTTCTAAATGGTACCCCCCCTTCCTGCTTGTTAGCTTGTTGACCCCTGACCACTGTGTTCAGTTCTGCATTCCTGTCTGGAGATAGTACTGTGGTTGATGAGCAAGGGAGTTGGCTTAAGTCCAGAGTATGACAGTGACTCTCAAACTCAGTAAGGTTAAGAGTTAGAAAACAGGCTCCATGACTAACCCATCACTAGCAGGCTTTATACTAGGAAAACTGGTGCAGAGTAAGGGAGTTGAGAGGCTTCCATATATGTATGACTATGTGGGCCTGGGCAGGCTGGTAATAGCTTGACCTCCATAGACCCAAGTCTCGAGCCAGAAGTCAGCATGCAATTATGTGGCCGACTAAGAATGTCACCATAAGCTCGGTTTTCTTTTAGTAGGGTCCATAAGTTAGGAGCCCAAGAAGAGGTGCCGTAAAAGGGCAGAGCAATTCTGATGCTCACAGCACCACCTCCAGTGCCTACCCAGCCCACTCCACTTAGGAGGCACAATGAAAGCAGGTGAGGCTCGGAGCAAGCGCAGGGGTTAGGAGGGGTTGAGGAGGGAGCTCAAGGAAGAGTTCAAGGAGTTCAGCTTATGTTGGTCTCTGCCTCAATTTAGTTGTAGAATGTAGAGCATTTTGTTACCTTAGTCTCAAGGTATTGGCTTTGCTGACCATTGGAAAAAAATGTTTCCCCTGGGTTGAGGGACTAGGTAGTTGTCTACCCCATACAGGAACCTATGACAAACCAAAGTCATATTCCAAAGTTCCCTAGTTATCCCCAGCCCATTTGCACCCTAGCCCCTCCCTGGAACCATATGCAATTAGGAGAGTTGCATACAACTGGCTGTTAAGAGGGACCAGATACTCAGGTGAGAGTCTAATGACCGTCTCCCTGCCCATTTGAGAGAATAAGTCCAGTTGTGACAAGCCTTTTGCAGATACACAGCTGGCCTGAACAGAGCAACACACAACTCTATCATACTGGGAATATTCCATGTCCTTCAGAGGAAAGTCCTTTGTGTTCCAGCCCTGGCCCCCATTTTATTCTTGGGTCATGATGACTTTGTTAAACCACAAACTGGGATCCTCACCTTTAGACTTTCTCTGCCAAGGTCTGGCAACAGCCTTTTCCCTGTGTCCCCTTAGAAACAGCAATGTCAGATCACTGAGGAAGGCATTAGAGGCCTGTTAAGATTTTTTTTGACATTAGCATAGAAAAATTTGTTCAATCTTGAGTTTGTTTAGAAACATGCCCACTTGACTGATGGATGAGGTAGGATTATGAGCACACGGCCACCCAGTTATTATGTAGGTTCTGAGAGCAAATTCAGGTTCCTCATGCCGGCTTGCGCACCAGGTGCTTCATCCACAGAACCTGCTTCCGACAACTAGTCATCTTGCATCTGCTTCTCAGGTCTCGCAAGAAAAGCCAATACGAAAGCTTCCTATGCTAATGTCAAAAACAAGACAGCCAAGTGGGAGATTGCTATTCCCACTTGCAGTTTTTAATTCATGGCCCTTTGTTAATTGTTCTTACGTGAATATGTGTGAATAGGCAAGGCATTCAGATCAGTCCTAGTTTAGGGAGCCTCTGGGCCCTGTGTCTGAAGCACATGGAAGCTTGAGCATATGGGTACTTTTCTTCCTCTTCGGGGGACAAACCAATGAAGTGCTCATTCTTGAAGAGGGTATGCTGAAGACTGAAATGAAATCCAGTCTGTCTCTACTGGGGAAAGCTTTGCCTTTCCCACAATAGCTAGAGTAGCCATGTAAAGTGGGGTCTTCTAGACAGTGTCCATGTGACCATTCTGTGGCAGAAGACTCTTCCACAATCTGACCAGTCTTGATCAAGTCAGGCCTTGAAGCCTTGGACAGAGGGGAATAATGTCGAGAAGTGAATATAATAAGACCTTTATCTAGCCCCCAGACGGGTGCTAATTGTGAACAGATGCTGAGGGGGAAAACTCCGCAGAACTTTAAGGGTACCATTATCTCTGGGTCAAGCACTTTAATTTTTTCTACCCATGGTGATGGAATTGACTTGGGCACCAATGGGAGGTGCCATCAAGGAAAGGGTTGGAAGGGGGAAAGTTTGAGTTTGGAATAACATTACCACGCTCATCCTAAGAACGGTAGTTGTATCTAATCAAGCTTAATATCCCCTTGATATTTAAGAGCCACACCCCCACCCAATCAGGTATTAGCATTTTGATAGTGCTGACTGCAATGCAATGTGCAGCTTCTAGATTGGGTCCTAGAAGCAAGAGGAAATCAGAATATCCTGTCACTTTGGAGGCTTTTTGTGACCTTGACCTAGTTTCTATGCTTCTAGCCACTTATTTCACGTGGCATCTTAGTCTAGGAAGGTCTGGTGCTTCTCAGGCATGAGATTGGGCTGCAGGAATACCGAAGACGCTCAGATGCTCAGACGGCCATGCTACTGCGAAAGGGTATTGTTGGCTATTTCTGGTGGTCTAACTCTAACCCCCTGAGGCCTTGGTTAGTGACTTCTGGTTCAGTTCTCTGAAGTTGCCTTTGATGGGAGATGCTTCAAAACAGTATATGCCACATTTCTTCACAGCATTCTGCTTAACTTTTGGCTCCGTTATTGAAGAGCCATGAGCTAGCTAGTGAATGAACCAAGTCAATCAAGGAGAGCTGCTACAAAGTATACTTCACGGTTTAAGCCTCCAGGTAGTTGACTACCAATGTAACGCTGCAAGGCATCCCAAGTCAGGGTTCTGGAAAAAAAACAGAACTGAAGCAATGCAATTCTAACAGATTCATCCTTGCACAGTAGTAACAGTAACAGCTGTCTCACTTGAGTGGCTGAGAACACAGTTGCCAGGTGCCTTAGAATTCCTAATCTGATGCCAAAGATCCAGATGGTTCCTGGAGAGCCACTGGTCTTTCCATAAACTTGGATGGAAGCCTGGGAATGCCGGTTCTGTTGTCAGTAGAAATTCAACAGCAGCAACAGGGCAATTCGTTCAGCAACCAGAGGAGGTGGCCAAGTGGGTTAAGAGGCATGTCTATGTCTGGGTTGCTACTAGAAGGTTCCTCCCACACTTCATGGTGGATCTTCCCCCCTGGCAATTAAGATAGAATTAACCAAGCAGAGAGCCTCAACTGAGACTAAGTTGTGGCAAGTTGAGGCTAAAGTTAACCATTCCCGGTGAGCCTCAGAGAGCCCCTCCTTCTAGAGGGCCCCCTTCCCAACAAAGGTAGATTTAGTGAACCTCAGAAGGTTCAGTTGACAAAGACTCTAGAAACTTAATAGGGATTCTGAAGTGCCAATATCCAAAGGCAACCGTGTTCATAAGCCTGGAATCGCATCAGCCCACAGACTCGGCAGATGGAGTTGATTGGCATGGCCACCAGAGCATAGATTAATGAGCCACTTCCACAGGGAAGTTTGTACTGGAGCATATCCAAATGGACTTGCTCTATATCCAAGTCACTGATCAAATATTGAACCAAGACACGTCTGATCAATACTCTGAGTCACTAAGGGCTCAGGTCATTTGCATCGATAGTTTTGTTCTGGTCTGTTGATTTTCAGGTGTCACCAGGATTGATTTAGGGATCGATCAAAGCATATGTCTGCTAGATAATACAATCTTTCCAGCATGACTTAAGAGACCAATCTTCAGCAAGTCAATAAATTTTGCCAGAACAGTTGAAACTACCAAGATTAAAGAAACTAAGTTTTCCTGGTACCAACAATTCATACGAACTCAACTACAACCTCCAAACCTCCAGATTTGAGCTCTAACAGGACCATGGTCTAGAAGGCAGGCATTGGACTGGTTCTGTGGAGGTATCACTGAGATGGTAGCTTCCTTGATCAGGGACATTGTTGACGGCCTGAGTTGGAGACCAGTCTTAAACCTGGTCTAAGTAACTCCACCCTAACCAAACACTGGGTGACCTTGAGGGTTTCGTTTGTAAAGCTTTGGCAGGTAGACAGCCTGGGACATAGGTGGCAAATGGACCCATGGATTCTACTTCTTGTCTCCAGGATTCCAAGCTAATGGCCATTTCATCAGCACTTTGTGCTAAAAAAATGAAGCCCACCAAGTGCCCTCAACTAGAGCTGGCGTTGCTAAGTATTCCAGATGTGACAGGTGTCAACTCCAACAGGATTGGTGAGTTTGAACTTGTAATGTGGAAGGCCAGGAGAGCCCCGTGGAGGGCTGGAAGTTAGCCCTTAGTCTCTGGAGGACCAGAAGGCAAGTTTTTCTGTCCTGTTCTTGTCAAGGTATTGTAAAAAAAAAAAAAATCCCATTGGCTGAATCACCTTGCCTACAATCCCTTTAAGATCTTGTTTACTACAATTAGAACATCCGACGACCTTTTGGTGTTCCTTAAGACTTTAGAAGTCACTTTTCATATCCAAGCATCATTAAGCATGAGATCCATTATCAGCTGTGTTTTAGGTCCATTCATCTGTGCTGATCTTGTCTTCAAAGGCCTAATTGTCTTCCCTGTTGCATTCAAATTAGCATTTTTCAGAAGCCAAAGTTTCAATTAATATTTGTGTAACTTTGATCTGATATTCTATTTACAGCGGAAGACAGTTTTACAAAAAATCTTTAAAAGAAATCAGTGAAGGCCTCTTTTGGGCCTTGTATAGTTTTAGTAAATGGCTCATTCTGATTCTTCAACCCTGTCCCAAGTATTCAAAGCTGCTATATGGTGTAGAACCAAGATGTAATCAAATATAGATTGTCTTTGCAAACCAGTGTGCTAGCCCTCACCAAGAAGCTGGTCTTGGGAAATTTCCATACCTCTAGCCCTCTCCACGTTTCTCCATTATAACTAAGGACCAGATTCCAATATTGCTGTAGCTAAATCTTTCCAGTCTTGTGGAATAATTCTGCTTCTAGTTGCCTGTGAACTTCTGCTTCACAAAGGGTAAGTGCATACCATCCAAAGTGACTGCTTCCTTAAATCTCTTCAAGTCTAACATTTGATAGGATTCCAATTAACTTCTGCATAGCCCTTAGGGGTGCCTGTCATCTCGTGGTTTTTGTATAGGAAACTGGATAAATTGAGGTTGGTGTTCGAATTGCCTTAAGGCCGCTCATCTTCAGTTTCATAATGCAAGGATGAGGTAGGGTCAAGTTCCTGTGTCTGGGTATTTCTTATTTTCATTAGTATTCTTTCTAAAGCTTATATCAAAAGACTTGTTTCAGTATCTTACCATTCTAATTTCTTATTAGTAACTCTAAGGATTATATTTTATGCTTGCTCCTATGGCTTGTATCTTATCACTATTGAGTCTAAGGCTTGTTTGGTACTGCTATCAAGCCACTTTAAGCATAAAGTTACCAACTGATAATTAAATCTCAACTACGTCATTTATTCCCTCATTTAAGTTTTCCATTTTCAAGCCGTCTATAGTAGCACTACATAGGGTCCTAGCACCCTGCATTGTGATGTTCCCTATTCTTACTGTGGGAAAGTTTTATTATTTAACTCTAAGCTTTAAGTATCTCACCAGATCCGACTTCAGTTTGTTCCGTGTCAGCGGTAAACTTAAGCCCCTCCTGCAATTTCCGAATATGAGTCTGCTTTCTGGAGTCCCAGCAAACAAGCCAAGTGCTTGCTATGAGTGCTCAGAGACCCAGGCAGTGGCTGTTTACAGAGCCAGCTGGTGTGACGTCTATCCATGTGATCATGCCCCACGTTGGATGCCCAGAGTTTGTCACAATGGCTGTACCTTAATCTGCTATTTCAGTCAGCAATTACGATTCTTCAGTTACTGACCCTGTTTGGCAATGGGCCAGCCTCCCAGGCCACAACCTGGTGAAGTTCTGTTCCCACAGGCACTGGCTCTGTTGCTGCTAAAAAGGTAGCTTTAGGTTTCTAAGACTCGAGATTTAGAGGCTGGAGTAAAGACCACTAGCTCAGATGAATAGCAAACTAGCTAACCTCTCTTTGCTGGGATCTCTCAAGAAAGCCCATCCTTCTGCCGGTGAAAACAAGCTACACCACTGAAATTCCTCCCTGCTACTTCCCGATGCCTTTCTGTTGACAGGTTTCTGCCCTACCAGGCCCCACAGCTGTTTAGTCCCAAACAAGCACACAGGTCTACATCAAACTGGTTGGCCTAGTAGCTCTGGCTTAATTACTACATCTTACATATCAACCCATTATTCTTGACTGTTAGTGGCTTGGTACCTTTGTCAGTGAGGATTCTCAGCTTGCTTCCTCCTGCAGCTGGGTGACAATTGCAGACTGAATTTTTTCCCCAGAGTTTTCCTGTTTTCATCGACCCGCCTATACTTCCTGCCTGGCTACTGGCCAATTAGCATTTTATTAAACAAGTACAAGAAACAAATCTTTACGGGACAAAACCATTCAATTAGGTTTGTCAACTAGTTGTGAACTCAGCCTCGTCTCAGGGTTAATTTTACTTGATGCAATGCTAACTCAGGGTTCCGTGTGATCGAATATCTCTCCCCTACCCCCAGTGGGGGGCCAGAAGACCCCCATATGGAAGGCCCTTCCTCTCTGCCTAAGCCTGCTTAAGGTCAAGGTAGATAGCACTATGTAGGTATACCTGTGACAGTGGAATCAAAACTTATTTAGAAGGATGCTACCCTGCGCCCCTTGTTTACAGAGCAGGTAGTGAATATACTGTTCGAGGTCCTGAGGTAGAGGTGACATTAGACTGAGAATCAAGCCTGGATACTAACAGTTATGCAGGCAAATGGTATCTCATTGCTATGAAACCCGAAGCCCAAGTATACAGGCGGTGCCCGAGTGATGGAGCCATCCATGTCCAGGAAGCAATTCTCGGGTCAAACTGCTGTATCACAACAGCAAAGGCGTGTCTTTCAGATTAGATTGGTATCTTGCTTTCTGGTCTTCTCCAGCTTCAGGCTTCAAGCCCCTTTCTCTCTCTCCCCCCCCCCCCCCCCCGCTCCCCTTATCTGCTCTGGGTGGAGAGGTCATGTTAAAGAGCCCTGATAAAGCTCACTAAGTGGTACCAAGCTGTAAACATTCCCACTGATGCCACTCGATTAGCCAGCTGGGAAAATGCCTGAAGGATGTCCTGGCTTGTCACCGAGATACAGCCAGTGGGACCACGTGGAGTTGTTGAAAAGCGAGTGGGAGGTGGCTGCCACCAGAGTTCTAGCGGAGTATCAACAGCGCTGTCTGCCAGCACAGCTGAGAACTCATGCTCCGATAGACATACCCACGCCAGGGATGCTGCAAAGTCGATAAGTTAATGACCTGTTAGTGGCGAGCTCGGCTTTAAAAGATAAGGCTGCCCACATTCCAGAGCCTCCCTCTGGGCTTAGTGCTCTGGTTTGGTTTTGTCTCATCCATATAATAGCTTCCCCAGGTAGGTGAACAGTCAGAAGCTGCAAACCTGCTATTGAAAGGCAAGGTGGGACTGGGTGGACTGAAGGAAGAGCAAGGGTTGGCTGGACAGGGCCCAGGTGGGTCTTAAACTTTGGAGAAAAAAAGATTCAAGTAAGGGTTTGGGTGTATGAAGACACGGAACTCAGATGGTATCTGAAGATAGAGGCTGAAGTTACCTGGTCCGAGTGAGAAGGAAGCAAGAAACACATAACAAACCCGCTTAGGAGTTTTAGATGAGACGTGTACAGGCCTGGGGAAGTCGATGTGCAGAGAGGGTTGAAGATGGTGTGCCTAGCTTGTAAAGGCTGCCTAGCGCAGGCGCACAGGGATGACGTGGCTACGTCATACAGATGTCGGAGCTCACGTATGCACGCAAGGGCTCACATAGCTGCGTCATACATAGGTAATGCAACCGTGCCGCACGTGGGTCACACAGGGCCTTTTAAGGGTCCTCTGGGCTACTAGGTATTTTTTGCCTGAGGGCTTTTCCGCACATGCGAGGCCCTGGAACCTGGAAGTGCCAGCCATGCTGGTTTGGCTAAAATCGTAACATAGGCTTATGTAAGGAACAGACATCCAAAATTCAGGATTCTTTGTCTCACCCACAGTCCCCTGCAAAGAATATTGACAGAAAGGCAGGCTCAGGATTTGAGGAAGCACTTTGGATTTTAGTTGGATCTGAATGCACCAAGAGTCCCGACCTTCTGGGTTGTATCAGGATGATGCAGAGACACTTAAAGTGCCTGCCACTCCCAAGACCAAGCTTTTTCTCCAAAGGAATCTGCTTTGATTTTTGCAGTTACGTACCAGCTTCACGATCATGCACCCTTAAAGTGTCTTTCATACACTCTGCAAGCCCAGAATTTGTCAGGGTATGGTCTCCCATGAGACAAAAGTCAGTTCAAAGCTACATGCAGGGTTCTAAGCCCATCCCCTAATTGGCAAAGTCTCCTTAGTTTGGAGATAGGTAGTGACTACGTTGTAGTGCCTTTAAGAGAAAGGTACTTACTGGATAAGGAAGCCATCCTGGTATGTTAACTCTTAAAGTGACAGGTTAAGAGAAAGTTTCATTCTAATAAGCTAGATTTATGTTGGGTAAAACTAGAGGGAAAGGTTCAGGTATGAAACGGTATGGTACCTAACAAGGGCAGCAGCATTGGGGAAGAACTGAAATTGAAGTTAGGTCCACCTTGTCGGGGACCAGCCTCAACAAAAATACCTCACCGCCAGGGCAGGGCGTGGGGACTAGAAATATAGTAAAGAATATGAAGACGCGAATGAAAATCATAAAATGGAGAAACATAGGACAGTATCGGTAGGGAATTTTCATGGGTACTAAAAATCTGCCCCGTGTTTAATTTCCAACTGCTTAAAATACCCGAACCCAAAAGGTAGGAGGTAAAGACTGCATGATTACACAATGCAAGGAAATGAACATACCGATTGAAAGTCATGGCCTACATTCATAGTTAACACTCTTGCCTGAACAAAACAAGTCATGCCCCAGGCCAAACACCCTGTAGGCAACCCACTTCCCTGGGTGGGAATCCCAAGTTATCTCCATAAAGGAAACTGGAACTTGGTTGGCTCCTTAGACTTGAGGTAGGAACGATTTACTTCTCTATTCCTGGAGCACAAGGTCTGGCAATCAGCCAAACCTGCTGACAGTAACCTTGAGAGAGCAGAAGTCTTTGAGCAAGACACCTAGGCCAGAACTTTGAGGTAGACCACGGTAACCTTGAAGGACTAGAAACAAGTCCCAACTGGGCCTCCACACACACCTAGACTTCACTTAGGAACGAATAGACCCAAATAGGCATTAACTCAGAGAGGCTAGGGTTGAAGGAAGAGCAACTAGCTCCAGTTCATTCCAGATGGCAATTCTCCAAGCTCACCTTGGACTTCATAGGTAAGCCAACAAGGCAATGACAGACCCGCTCACTCTTGTCTGCTTGTTCATGGAGTAAACAAGTTGATCTGTTCCCTAACTTTCTATACCCTTCGAAGAGAAGCTGACCCCACAGCATCTACCAGGGGTTCTACAGTGTGGGGGTTCTTCCTCTTAACCCATGGCAGTTTCTAAAGAGGATTGTCGCTTTGTCAACGTAAGCAAAGTCTAGACATAAGAGGGTATTTTCAGTTACATTATCTCCAATCAGATTGGTCCATGGCCATGTCTGCAGGGGGAGTATTTTTCTTGCTAATTTGATGGATGTGGGGGCCCAACCCATTGTGGGCAGTACCCTCCCCTGGGTTGGGTGAGCCTGGGCTGTGTAAGGGAGCTGAACAAGCCAGTAAGCAGTGATCTTTTGTAGTTTCCCTTGATGGGTTATAACCTGTAAGATGAAGTAAACCTCTTCCTACAAAAGTTGGTTTTGAACAGTCTTATAACAAAGCCAGCCAGGACCGCAGGTGGAGGACTTAGGCTCAGCCAAGATTTTAAGAGCAGGCAAGACACTGCCCCTTACAATACTGAGTTTGTCCCTAGTCACTTTAGTCACTAGAAGACAAAGTAGTCTTAAGTAGCTTTTCCCAGACCACACACAGTTCCCTCTCTGCAACATAGAGATTGCCCCACCCACTGCCCCTAGAAACTGAAAATGCCCAGACCCCAGCAGCCGACGGAGCCAAGAGTGCCATGTCAGAGGCCACCCGATTGGACTGAGGTGGCCCACCTGACCTTAAGGCATCTGGTTATTGCCTGTTGAGCCAAGAGTCTGCTTAGCAGAAAGCTCAGCCAAGTCCAAAGGGTTTGAATAGAGACTGTCCAGCAAGGGCAGCCATTGCTCTAACAGTACAGGAGACTCCAGAGCTACCAGCCTTCAGTTTTGCTTGTTCTTCTCCATTGAGAGGTGGAAAGGAAGCATGGAGTTGGAGGCGGGGGGGGGGGCTGGGAAACAAGGGGGAAAGGGGCTACCTGTAATGTCTGGCTCTGTAAAACCAAGGGCATGAAGCACATCCAGACAATCGTAAAAACAGAATTGAAATATACAAAAGAGACCAGTAAGAAAATTGCCCAAACAAAACACTGAGATTCTCCAAAAATACCATTTCAGTTCATTGTCTGGATGTCTACTGGTGGTCATGAGACCTGGCCTAAGTGTGTGTGAGGGGAGGTTGTAGGGAAGGGGTAATACCAAGTGAGACTTCCCCTTGGAGAAACAAGTTTTTCTCAACAGTTGTCAGTTGGAGATAGGTTCTTGGTTAGGGATGGGGCTTATGTCCACTTCCTCTCAGCGTTGGGACCCCATCTGGTTTGACCTGTGCAGGCCCCACGCATGCTATCATAGTCCGAGTCCGCGTGTATCTGTCCTGTGTCCTGGTAGAAAAGGTGGCAAGAAACAGATCATTGACTATGTGGAAGCAATGTTTAGAATTCATTCATGGACCAAGGATGTGACCTAGTGTAGCTAGCTCTTGATATGAAAAGCCAGATGACTGGCAAAGATCCCTGGAACCTGTGTGAAGTTACCTGGCGTGAGTGACAAGGAAACACCGAAGGCGCAACAAACCACTTGAGTTTTAGAGGGGGTGTGCACAGGCCTAAGGAAGTCAGTGTGCGGAGAGAGGGGAAGATGGGCCCATCCAGCTTTTAAAAAGCTGCTTAGCGCATGTGCACAGGGGGTTGACATGGCTATGTCATACAGGGAAATGGGGCTCACACATGTACACAAGGGCTTAGCTGAGTCATGTGGATCACGTGGGGACCCTTTAACATCCCCAGGGACCATTAGGCACTTCTGCCTGAGGGCTTGTGTGTACCCGCATGACCCCTAGAACCTGGAAGTATCAGCCTTATGTGGCTGAAATTACACCATGTAAAGTTAGGTGTGGTGGCATGAGTCTAATATGTTTACTATGCCTGCAGGGATGGGAGACAGACCAGAGACTCCCAGAAGCTCATAGGTCAGCTACCCTGGAGTATACAAAACTCTGTAAAGTGAGCAACTCATACCCAAGTCCTGATCTCCAACAGTGTATAGAAGAAACGTGCTTCGTAGTATCATGAGTTTCCTAAAAACAAGCTGTATTCTTGGATAAGCATGTTTTCATGAAAATGTACTTAGCTTCTTTAGTAGAATCCTGTGTTCCTTTAAAGAAACACATGATGCTATCTGAAAGCAGCATGTTTCTTTTAACTTTTCTATGCACTGTTGGCACATTTACAAGATTTCAGGAGAAACGCATGCATTTCTCTGAAGAGAAGCAAGTTTCTTAAACTGTTCAAAGCATTGTCAGTATTATGAGTGTTCCCCTAAAAGTTGCGTTCTGTGTCCTGGGATAACAGCAATGTTTAAAATTAATTTCATTCATGGACCAAGAATGTGACCTAGTGTAGCTAGCACTTGATAAGACTGATTGGTTAAAATCCCCAGAACCCGTGTGAAGTTACCTGGTGTGAGTGAGAAGGAAACACGGAACAAACCTGCTTAGGAATTCATTAGAAGAGACGTGTACAGGCCTAGGGAAGTCAGTGTACAGAGAGGAAGATAGTGCATCCAGCTTGTAAAGACGGCCTAGCACATGCGCCCAGGGGGTTGACGTGGCTACGTCATACAAATGACAGCTCACACATGCTCTCAAGGGCTCACATAGCTGTGTCATACATAGGCGATGCAACCATGCCACATGTAGGTCACGGACGGCCATTTAAGGTCCTTGGGGCAACTAGGAATTTTTGCCTGAGGGCTTTTCTGCACATGCGTGGCCCTGGAACCTGAAGTGCCAGCCATGCTGGTTTGGCTAAAATCATAACATGTGCACCCTCAACATGTACAATGTGCACACACAAATAAGTTCATTTTGAAAACTTAAAGTTATGATCTGTTGCAGATTAGTTCAGCGTGTGGATTATACCTAGCGACATATCCACATGTTGACATTTGAGTCTAAGAATGTTGAGACAAGTTTGACTCAGTGAAGTGTTTAACACCAGGGTTTGAGCTATATTTTCCCCCATAATATTGATTTGGGAATGAGCACATTTCCCAGTTCCCCCAGATCCAAGCCTCTCCCCTCCTCTGGGGACCCCCCAAGGAGAACAGTAACACGCCTAATTTCTGTTCATGTGCCCACTGGAGCACGGTCACTCCAGTGGCCTGCCCTTAAAGGAAACAGTCCTGGACTGATGGTTCACTGGTAAGTGCTCTTGCAGAGGACCCAGGTTCAAGTCCCAGAATCTACATGACTGTCACAACTGTAACTCCAATTCCAGGGAAGCTGTTATCCTTCAGACAGTACATGCAGATCAATGTATATAATTTAATAAAATTCTCATTTAGGGACCTGGGGAGATGGCTCAGCAGTTGAGCACTGGCTACTCTTCCAGGAGCTTTCAATTCCCAGCAGCCACATGGTGGCTCAGCCATCTAAGGATGGGCGTCTTTTCCCCTACCCGAACCCTTATCACAGTCAGTGGAGAGCTACAACTTCAGTTTAAGAGTTCTTTGAGCGACATCTTTAAAGGAGTCTTTGTGATGGTCCCTTGAAGATTCCTCAAGTTTCCCTGGCTAGAATATAGATGTAGAAACGATGAAGTTGTGTTCTCCAGATGATCTCCTTCAAACTCAGTAATCCTGCCTTACCCTCCCCCCCCAACAAGTATGGTATAAGGTATGAACCACCTACCATACCCAGTTGACAAGACATTCCTGGTTCTATAGTGGTCTTGGAATATTTTTAGCTAAGCATTTTCATGAAAACGTGCTTATTCCAGAATACAGGATAGTTTAGGAGAAGTCATGATACTACTGACAATGCTTTGAACAGTTTAAAGAGACTTGCTTTCTCTTGAGAGAAACGCATGTGTTTTTCTAGAAATCTTAGAAATTTGCTAAGAGTGCATAGAAAAGGTAAAAGAATTGTGCTTTTTTCACAGAAAGCATGGGTTTCTTTAAAGGAAACTCAGGATTCTACTAAAGAAGCTAAGTACTTTTTCAAGAAATTGTGCTTGTTATCCCAGAATACATCAAGTTTTAGGGGAATGCTCATGATACTACTGAAAATGCTTAAGATGTGTTATGATCATTTATGCTGTGAAACATCTGTTTGATGCGAGAGATGTGCTGCATTTGTTTAACTCTGAAGTTGTGTTGCCTGTTTGAAACACCCGATTCAAAGATCTTAACATCCAATAGGTAGGCCATTGAGGCTAGGCGGGGCTGCTAGGCAGCGAGGAGAAAAAGCAGGGAGAGGAGGAAAGGACACCAGACACCAGCCACATAGCTCTGCACCAAGCCACGGAATATAGAATAAAGAAATTTTATCCCATCTACCTTTTGCCACTGAGATTTTAAAGCTGGCTAGAAATCCAAGCTAAGGTTGAGCTAAGAAAATATGTCTGATTTGGGAACTGGGTAGCAGGCCCAAGAGGCAAAAGTAAACAATTTTCTGAACAAGGATGTAAACAGGAAGAACCTATAAGATCAACACAGCCTGTGCCAACCATGAGACTTGGCACCATGGGTCCTTAGAAACATAAGAGAATTTTCCTTAAAGATCACTTAAAAGTACTAACATTGCATAGAAAAGTTAAGATTTCATGTGTTTAAGGGAACCACAGCATGCTACAAAAGAAGCTAAGTACAATTTCACTAAAATCTGGGGGGCCCTGGATCTCACTCTGTAGCCTGAATAAAGTGTGAGACCCAGAACAGCTTGGCCACACCACTGCTGCCATGACAAAAACCAGCTAAAGTAGTTTGTTTACTGGCAGGCAACACTGGGCTCCAGGGAAAGCCACAAGCTGGCACCACCCAGGGAGGGCCAGCATCTAAAGGGAAGTACCTGACATCCCAAACGTTAGGTAAGATAAGATCACCAGCTGTCCCTGAGCCCAGAACTCACCTCTCTACTTTTGCCAAGAACCCCTAGACAGGTGTCTGCCAATCAGGGTCCTGAACCCTGAAAATCCCCTCATCCCAACCTCTACTATAAAAAAATCCTACTTCCAACTGGGCTGAGCACTCTTTGCTCTCAACCACTGCACTGGACAGAGTCCAAGCTTGAGCTTGAATAAAGGGTCTTTTACAAGTGTGGACTCCATGGTGGTTTTGGGGGATCCCACTATCTGAACATAAGTTTCAATCTCAAGACACACGGCCCATCTCAGGAAACAGTTGACTTAAGTTCATTCACATGAGACGGGGTCCTGGCAGGGTACACACATAGGATAACTAGGTCCTAAGCATCATTGGTTTCATGTTTTCATAATCATGGGCTGCCATGAGACATGGTCACAACCCTCTACTTGTCTTTCACCATCTATGTGTTCCTTTGTCCCCAAGTAGTTTTCTTCATGTCTTAAACCTAGGTGCTGCTTATCGGCATGCTAGAATACATTGACATTTCCCTCAGCCTATCTTGGAAGGAAGCCATCGGATACACTTTACACACAAACCCATGTATCACCACATACAGTGGGGGCAGGGCTCTGTCCTATTCCCATGGGAAGGCTGAGCACACCCCAGTCTAGAGGTCTTGGTTGGAATCATTTTTGCTTGCAGCCAAAGCTGTGCCCAGGTTTACTACCTGGGTCTCACAACCACAGCCTGAAGTGTTTTGGCTTGGTCTGACCAAAAACCAGTTGTGCTTAAGCCAAAGGCACAATTCCACAGCGCTGGATGCCAGCCTTGCTCTAGTTTAAGAAACTTGCAAAAGCCCTGCATTGGATGACACACATACTACTCCACACATCTCCAGCTTAGAATTTCCTGGAGTCCTTACCACAAAGGGCCGGAGACTTGGGAACCAACACAGGCTCCAGCATTTTCTGACCTGTGTTCAAGGAAGATGAAGTCTGAGCCATGCCCAAAGACCCTGCTAAGTATCCTTATGCCAGGGATAGCGGCGAGGACTCCAAAGACCCTTTTGCATTGGACAATGGGGTAGAGGGGGTTCAAGAACAAGGTTTGGGACATAACTGGGGTGACCCACTGCCCTTATTCCCTAAAAAGCCTGAACACATGCCACAGAGGTTTGTCAGCTTGATATAAGCTACGGTCAAGGATTCCTTGACTGAACACCTCCAATATAGTCTTCAGGAGAAATCCAAGATGGCCCCCTAGACGCCATTTTTGGGGCTCTTGATTGGAATCATTTTCCCTGCTGGTTTAAGAATTAGGAGCCCCAAAAAGTCTAGACTGCAGCAGGTGGCAGAGGAGTCTTAAATACCAATCTGTTTAAAAATGTTTTTGGGGGGTGGGTGGGTGGGGACACTCTTGCAGACAGAATGACCAAGTTGAAAATAATCTGGTCTTTTTCAAGGACTGGGGTTCTAAGTCTCTGGGGTTAAGTCTAAGTTTCTCTCCAATTTGGGGTTGGTCGGTTTGAGGGGGCTAGGATGACCGATTTGGCCCTGAACTGGTGTGTAACATCTTGTTATCTGCCTTAAACTTGAGCAAGTCCATCAGTAGGGGGTGGGGTGGTCTCTGCTGGTGAAGACAAGCCAATCAGACCATGTCTCAAAGAGCGTGGAAAGAGCTGGCATCTTGGGAGTTTTCCCCTTTACCTTGCATGGCCCCCTTTTCCGTCTGTCTTGCCTACCGGGAATCTAACTCCTAGTTGCTCACCTCCTTGAGATCAGGCTGTATTGGCTACTATCCAGGCCCACAACTGAGCCTTGGAGTAGATGCTAGGGTGGGTCAACCCATCTAGGACCACTGGAGCTACTGGAGAGACTGGTCCCTGTGGAATACCTGCAAAATCTCCAAGACTAGTGGCAGCCACAGGATAGCCCAGTGGAATTCGTTAGGATCCAGTGATGGTGTACCAGAAACCAGAGGCCTTGAACCAGACTATGTCTCACTATACTGAGCATCAACAGTAAAGCTGGTGGAACAAAGGTCCTAACGTGCACACTGAAACCTCCATTGACACTAGGAAGAGTCAAGAGTGGTGTTGGAGAATCAGGAAAAGGAGAAGCAAAGATTTCTGCTGTGGGTTTGTTCTGTTCTCTTGATTGCATACTTTGTTTCCTTATAGGGGGCATAACTGGGCATGGCAAGGTTGAGGGGAGGAGGGGGGACTGGGAGGCGAACAGAATTTGGGAGTTCACATCATGTACCGAGAGTCAATAAGTTACTAAAAAGTTTAAACATATAAGGAAGAAAGACCAGGCTTTAGGCAAGCCTATAGGGGCATTTTTCTAACTAGTGAACAAAAGACCCGTCCTTCTCTGGGTTGGTCCAGGTCTTGGGGTACTGGGATCTAAGAGCAGGCTGAGCTAGCCAGTTAGGCAGCACCAACATCAGCTCCTGCCTCCAAGGTTCTCCTGTCCTGTTTGAGTCCCTGCCTTAGTTTCCCCTCAGTGAGCTATGAGACTCGATGTATAAACCAAGTAAACCCTTGGCTTCTCCAGTTGCTTTTGGTCATGGTGTCAGAGCAATGTAACCTAAAGACAGAAGTCCTTAACGAGTACAATTACAGGAATCTAGTCACATATCTTTCCCGTTGCGATGGACTAAACTCCATTTTAGGCTAGGCATCCATCTTGGTACCCATCTTAACCATTTGCCCCGACTCTGGTTTCTGGAATATAAATATAACCCTGACTCATACCCGACCCAAAAGTATGTAATTGTGACCATCTACTCAGAGCTGCTTTCTGGCTTCTAGAACCTGTTTTTGCAGATAGTCAAGGAGACTTCAATAGTGAATCAGAACAAGATCTTATTTACCTTTAAAATTCCTTCTCACCCCTCTGAAGTTTGACCCAGATTGTCATCCTGATAGCAGTAATCAAATCCTTTAGTCTGGTCCTTGTCCCAAGGTCTCAAACTCCATAACACTAGGAGAAATAGGCATAGTCTCCAAGGACAGTTCATTTCAGAGTCTGAAGTCCCCAGCCATGGGAACATCTGTAGATGGGCAGTCACTTATCCAAGACTTAACGACAACCAGGATTAAGGGGGATCCCCCATCTGGATCTTCACCTGAAAGGGTACTCAGCTGAGTGGACCAGAGTCACCGATTGTCCTTTACCTTCCCATGGACATATCTGTACTGGACAGACCCAATGAGCAATGCAGGCCAGAGATGGCCAAAAAGGCAAGCTCTCGGGAGCCACCTGTTTAGACCTACTGATCAGGTCAAGTAATAGCATTGCTTTACATTTGCTAAGCCCCTTTGTGGTCTTGGAGGTATACAGGGCCTGCTCCATTTCCTCCCCAGCTGTTCTCAACTGGAGGAGGAAATTAAGAGGGGGTAGGATGTGCTTCAGAAGGGGCTCGGGTTATCCTGGAGTCCCACGATAGCCTGACAGGTCAGGGAAGGCCCTGATTTATCGTCCCGTCCATGATGCCGACCATCTGTCCTCATTAGCTTGCAGGAGTTTATGGTTTTTTAATCTTTTCCACATACACAGTAAGCGAACGTTCCACGCCAGCCTTTCTATCCATGTACTTTCATGTCCTGGTTGTTAGCCTCCAAGTTATGACCCAGGACACAGATTCCATAGAGTACTTCATCTCGTTCCCACTAATGAGCAGACGTGAGCCATTCCACCCGAAGTACAATCCACCTGGAAGTACAATCAAACCGTGGCTGAGGCCAGATAAGTACTCTTGCTCTGCAGTCTGGATTTGTCTAGAAAGTTCCATGTGTTTCATCCAACTAAAACCCAGCAGGGACAGACCTTTAACCCAACTAAAGCCGAGAAGTTCTTCGGAGTACCCAACAAGGCTTCACGCTCTTCCCTCACCTCTCCTCAGATATGACTGGTAGGTCCCCTGAAGGGTGGACAGCTTAGCCTAAGTACCCTGCCTTTCAAGTTTCGGTGTCCTCACTCCCTGAACTTTAACAGGCACTGTTAACCAAAATCTCCACCTTGTTCAGAGCAGGGTCACATTCCAAGGCCAGAACAGTCTTCTGTATTTGACAGTGGGTTGATTTTGGAGCCGAGTACGGATGGGTATGGTTGCGGTAGCATCATTGTCAGAAGTCCACAGTCACCACCAAGTCCAAAACCTTCCCCTGTATTTCCATGCCTGCTTTTCTTCAGTCATCACCCCTATTGATGTCACTTGTATCCATCTAGAACATACTAGGGTAGATTAAGTCATGGCTCCTCCCACCTCAGTCTCAAATCTTCAATGTCAATGCTGTGTCTCATACGATGTAACTCTTGAGATTTCCAGGTGTCAATGGGTTGGCAAACATTGAATTTGATGACACATTTTGAATTTGATGATCTAAAATAATCTTCAGCTTCAAGGCCAATAGCACTTAAGGAATCAGTACAGGGAACTTGATTGGTGCCTGTTCTGACTAGTGAGGAGCTTTTCTCCTTGGGTCTGGCATCTCAAGTTTAGATGTGAAATACAGACCTAAGTGAGTCAGATATTTTGGCTATTTGAGTCTGTATAGACCAGGCCTCAGCCTTGAACTCAGATCCAACCTTCATAAGCGCCAAGGTTAAGGACATGCTGCTCCACCATACCCTGCTTCAAAAAAGCTTTAAAGAAGTTTATAGAATTAGACCCTCCAAGGAGAGCAGTGCCCGAAGAACCAGTTCCTGAATGCCATCACACCAAGGATCACCATGATCCTCGGGGTTGGAGACCTGGATCAGGACAGTGCTGTGGGAGCCCCTTCAGCCAATAGCTGTTAAGAAGGCCACTCTGGGTGTGGCCACATGTATCTATGCGGATGTAGAAACTGCCGGATTCAGTTCCTATTTCCGCTCATGCAGAAGACTGCTGATCTGTGAGTCCATCCCTCTAAAAACCTTTATAATAAAGCTGTCCCACACCAGCTCAGAATAAACAGGACAGGCTCAGGTTATTAGGTCACTAGAGATTGCAATCTCAAAGGGGATGACAAGTGAAAATTACAAGCTGAAGGTCTCCAGAAGACCTTTGGCACACTTGAAGGTTAAGTCACAACCACATTCAACTTCCTTCAGCACACTGGTCATTGGCACATGCCACACAGCCTGAGACAGGCTTTTCCTTGTCCTGAGGAAGCTCATATAGCCTTAGGTCCTCAGCAAAAAGCCCCTGCCACTTTCAACCTACATCTAAAAATCTAAAAGGTGCCTGGCAAGAACAGTCAGGATTCAGGCCTGTGGACCACTGACATCCACCCACAGGAAAGGGTAGAGAGGATAGTCGTTGGTGTCTCACCTGAGCTAGCTGCTCCGGCCGCCATTTGTATACAATTCTGCTCCACACTTGCATGGGAGGCTCTCAGGAAGGAGGTACTAGGGTACAAAATCTGGAAAGGGGAATTGAAGGAAGCTTCCATCTGTATAGCTGAGGAAATCATCCATGTTAAGACTTTGCAAATGTAACTGCTTTGTGGTCATTCACATCTATAGATGGTCCCTTACCACATGTGTTTAAGCCAGCCTCCCAAAACCGTTGCTTCTCTAGATTGAGTACTGGTGGAATGATACTTTGGGGTTTTGTCATTGGGCCAGTGTGGGCGGGGGGGGGGCTAGGCAAGGCTCTGCAGGAACTAGCCCGATCACCTCCCTGGAAGGTCAAGGCTAGGTGCCATCAAAGCTTAGTTGTAGAGACTAGAAGACACTGGAGTTCTTTCAGTTGTACAGCCTAGAATCTCAAGAATTGGATCCATGAAGCCCCTTTATGTGCCTTTGTGCCCTTGTCTTGAGCTCACTTCAGCCCCACCCACATTGAACTTGACTAGAGATAAGTGCTAACCAACCTTCATTCCCATCACAGCACTATGTAGACGGACTCACAAAAAGGCCACTTGGGTGAGCCACCCAAGCAGAGCCACTTCCCCAGCAGTGACCAGATTGAGTGATTGTAAGTACTAAACTTCTTGAACTCTTGGAAGCTGCCAGGAGAACGACAGAGGATAGTATATCATGGACTAAGTGTGGCGATGGATTAATAATGTCTGCCTCTGGTGCAGGGAAGCACAGCAGCCAGGCTGCCATGAACCATCAGGTTTTTACCCTACATACAGGGAAAGCAGGGTCACCTGAAGTCAGGGGTGGCTCCCCATCTTCAATACTGCTCTACAGTTCTTAAGCAAATCAGGGTACCGAAAAGCCAGCAGAGTCTAAGCATAGGATAGCTACGAGAGTCTCACTTGAGGATCTTTGAGATCTTCAGTTTCTAATAGCATAGAAGTGGTTTGGGATACAACACAGAATGGTGAAATTCACCTTAACGTGGTAACTCAAGTATTTACCATTGTGTTCTGTTTGGGGACCTTACCACAGATTTTTCTAATAATGGACAGTCTGGCACAGGTGCCACCCAACACTGACCCAAAGTGGGCACAGCGCACACCCAGTAGAGATTCCCCAGTCAAGCTATCCTAAGGAACTACAAGTGACAAAGCTGGGTTCTTTGTCACTTTGACCAAGTGGAAGGACACTGAGCCATTGTCGCAGGAGCAGGAGATAATTTGAAGCAAAGACTTTCACTTTTGCTCAGACCTAACAGGTTAAAGAGGGGCGGCTTTTGGGGGGCTTAAAGGCAGCTGCCTGAGGCTGGATGCATGGTTTATAACACTGCTAAGTGTTCATGGCCCCAGTCCAGATATGGCTTGACTAGTCTACTTGAGCAGCCTCAGTTTGCAGAAATCAACTTCAGCTAGCAGTTCTGGATACTGTATAGACCCCGTCCCCTCAGCTCCAAGGTAGGTAAGTCAAGAAAGAAAACTTCCCCCATACCCTGAGGCCTCCAGCCCAGTGTACATGCATGCCCCTAAGCCAAACACGGTCAGAGCCTGTGCACAAACTCTAGAATTGCATTACAAAGCAGGAAGGTAGCTTTGGGAAGATGGCCCCACCTTTAGCAGGGTCCTGGTTAAGTTAGGAATCTGACTTAAACCCAGAAGTCAGATTCAGAGCAATGAGGGTTCAGTACTCACTGTTGGCTTGAAGACGTGCCAAGCTCTGAGGGGCAAGATTCAGGCACTGCGGTGATAGCCATGCTGACAAGCCAAAGGCATCAATCCCCATTCCTAGGACTGAATTATAAATGTGTGCTTAGGATTTGCCTACTTCCCCGGGGGGCAATGGTCCAGCTTAATTCATGAATCTGTTCAGAGAGGTCCCTCGGTTAGTCCTTATTAAAAGTAGTTCATCTACTTTCGTCTGTAGCCACAGAAGTTCAAGCCTTAAAGACTCGACTGCTTGGGAGAACACCGAGATGTTCCCCCCACCATTGATGCCAGTTCCTGCTATTGGATTAACCTAAGGGACCCCTGTATTTAAACCCTTTTAAAGGAAGCTTAAGAGACCAAGACCAAAAGAATTTGGGAGTTCTAGATAACCCTACACTGGGGCCAAGAACAGTGTGCTTAGCCATTAAAAAAGGTTCTTGGAGATCCCTGGAGGCCAGGAAGAAATTAAGAGTTCAAGGCTTTGTTTTGTTACCCACGGCTTCCAAAAGGGCAACAGCTGCTTCTCCCAAAAGCAAGTTCAAAAGTTTGCCTCAGAACCTTCAAGAGTCCAAAATTTCTTGGCTTCTGGCCACTTAGAGTTCTGAGGCTATAGAATCCCAGCTGACCTTACCACCCTCTAAGGACCTGGATTCCTGAGACTTTGCTCCCAAGGCAAGACAGTGAGTACCACAGAGCTTAGGCCTCACACCCTTTTTCCAACATCAGTCTGAGGAGGAGTTGCTCAAACAGGCTTCTTGCTTGCTCAACATCACCCCCAATCCAAGCGGTCTCCTTTCTCTATTACAAGAATGCTACCAAGCAATTCAACACTAGGATCTTAGGCTGGAACCACACCCCGTCACTGCTACT
>PVIU01015472.1:0-48201 GCA_004026605.1 Ondatra zibethicus
AGATTAGGGATACAAGGAGAGATTAGGGATACTTAAATATAATAAAAGCAATATACAGCAAGCCGACAGCTAACATCAAATTAAATGGAGAGAAACTGAAAGCCATTCCACTAAAATCAGGAACAAGACAAGGTTGTCCACTCTCTCCATACCTCTTCAATATAGTGCTTGAAGTTCTAGCAATAGCAATAAGACAACATAAGGAGATCAAGGGGATTCGAATTGGAAAGGAGGAAGTCAAACTTTCGTTATTTGCAGATGATATGATAGTGTACATAAGTGACCCCAAAAACTCTACCAAAGAACTCCTATAGCTGATAAATACCTTCAATAATGTGGCAGGATACAAGATCAACTCAAGAAAACCAGTAGCCTTCCTATACACCAAGAATAAAGAAGCAGAGGGGGAAATCAAAGAAACATCACCTTTCACGATAGCCACAAATAGCATAAAGTATCTTGGGGTAACACTAACCAAGGAAGTGAAAGATCTATTTGACAAGAACTTTAAGTCTTTGAAGAAAGAAATTGAAGAGAATACCAGAAAATGGAATGATCTCCCATGCTCTTGGACTGGTAGGATCAACATAGTAAAAATGGCAGTTCTACCAAAGGCAATTTATAGATTCAATGCAATCCCCATCAAAATCCCAACAAAATTCTTCACAGACCTTGAGAGAACAATAATCAACTTAATATGGAAAAACAAAAAACCCAGGATAGCCAAAGCAATCCTATACAATAAAGGTACTTCCGGAGGCATTATCATCCCTGACTTCAAACTCTATTACAGAGTTACAGTAATGAAAACAGCCTGGTATTGGCATAAAAACAGAGACGTTGACGAATGGAATCGAATTGAAGACCCAGATATTAATTCACAAACCTATGAACACGATTTTCAACAAAGGAGCTAAAATTATACAATGAAAGAAAGAAAGCATCTTTAACAAATGGTGCTGGCATAACTGGATGTCAAACTGTAGAAGAATGGAATTAGATCCATATCTATCACTATGCACAAACTCAAGTCCAAATGGATTAAAGACCTCAATATAAATCCGACCACACTGAACCTGATAGAAGAGAAAGTAGGAAGTAGGCTGTAACACATAGGCACAGGAGACCACTTCCTATGTATAACCCCAGTAACACAGACAATAAGAGCAACAATGAATAAATGGGACCTCCTGAAACTGAGAAGCTTCTGTAAAGCAAAGGACACTGTCATTAAGACAAAAAGGCAACCTACTGAATGAAAAAAGATCTTCACCAACCCACATTAGACAAAGACTTGATCTCCAAAATATATAAAGAACTCAAGAAACTAAACATTAAAATTCTAAATAACCCATTTAAAATATGGGATACTGAACTGAACAGAGAATTCTCAACAGAAGTGCAAATGGCCAAAAGATACTTAAGGTCATGTTCAACTTCCTTAGAGATCAGAGAAATGCAAATCAAAACATCTTTGAGATACCATCTTACACCTGTCAGAATGGCTAAAATCAAAAATACCAATGATAACCTATGCTGGAGAGGATATGGAGTAAGGGGAGCACTCATCCATTGCTGGTGGGAATGCAAACTTGTGCAACCACTTTGGAAATCAGTATGGCGGTTTCTCAGGAAACTGGGAGTCAACGTACCTCAGGGTCCAGCAATACCACTCCTGGGAATATACCCAAGAGATGCTACAAAAGCATTTGTTCAACTATGTTTATAGAAGTATTATTTGTAATATCCAGAACCTGGAAACAACCTAGATGTCCCTCAGTGGAAGAATGGATAAAGTAAGTGTGGCATATATACACATTAGAGTACTACTCAGTGGTAAAAAAAACAATGACATCTTGAATTTTGCATTCAAATGGATGGAAATAGAAAACACTATCGTTAGTGAGATAACCCAGAGTCAAAAAGATGAATATGGTATGTACTCATTAGTGGATTCTAGCCATAAACAAAGGACATTGAGCCTATAGTTCATGATCCTAGAGAAGCTAAATAATAAGGTGAACCCAAAGAAAAACATATATAGATCCTCCTGGAAATTTGAAGAAGACAAGATCACCAGGCAAAAGTTGGGAGCATGAGGGTAGGACTGGGGTAGAGGGTAGGGGAGAGGGGGAGAGAGAAGGGAGAAGGGGAGGATTGGGGAGAGCTTGGGGAAGTGGGATGGTTGAGATGGAGGAAGGGTAGATATGGGAGTAGGGAAGAAGATATCTTAATTAAGGGAGCCATTTTAGGGTTGGCAAGAGACTTGGCTCTAGAGGGGTTCCCAGGTATCCATGGGTATTTCCCCAGCTAGGTCCTTGGGCAGTAGAGGACAGGGTGCCTGAACTGGCCTTGTCCCATAGCCACACTGATGAATATCTTGAATATCACCATAGAACCTTCATCCGGTGATGGATGGAGATAGAGACAGAGACCCACATTGGAGCACTGGACTGAGCTCCCAAGGTCCAGTTGAAGAACAGAAGGAGGGAGAAGATGAGCAAGGAAGTAAGGACCGCGAGGGGTTGGTCCACCCACTAAGACAGTGACTGAACTAATGGGAGCTCACCAAGGCCAGCTGGACTGGGACTGAAGGAGCATGTGATCAAACCGGACTCTCTGAATGTAGCTGACATCGGGGGCTGACTGAGAAGCCAATGATAATGGCACTGGGATTTGATTCTACTGCACATACTGGCTTTTTGGGATCCTAGTCTATTTGGATGCACACCTTCCTAGGCCTGGAAGGAGGTGGGAGGGCCTTGGACTTCCCACAGGGCAGGGTACCCTGCCCTCTTTTAGGACTGGAGGGAGAGGGGGGAGAGTGAGTGGGGGAGCGGTAGGGAAATGGGAGGAGGGGAGGAGGTGGAAATTTTAAGTGGTATTATTTATAAAGCAATAAAAAAAGACAAAAAAAAAAGAAAATTAGGAAAACATACTAGCCTAAAGGGATACTATGTGTCCTTTAATTTCTATAGGAAAAAAAAATTGATGCCAGGAAAAAAAAATGTTTAGAGTACATTTGCTGGGAACAAAGGACTATGTGAGGGTTTGCAAACTATGCTATCAGCTCAGCAAACATTTCAGATCTCAGGTCTTCTCCTTAACTTTTTTTTAAGGTGCTGGAGAGTGAATGAAAATCCTTGAGCATGGTATGCCAGTGTTTACCACTGAGCTACACTGTCCTCTAACTTTACACAGAAATACACACTGAAAAACACATCCACGAATTCATGAGCTATGGTTATTTCTGATATAAAATGTTTTATTCTCATTATTCAACACATATTTGTATTCATACATGTATTTTAAATATACTTTCCATGCCAACATATCACATATTTTCTATACATGTATATGTAGTCCATATGTATATATGTATCATAAAAATGTAATAATAAAAAGTGGCCTCTGCAACTTGTTAAAATCTTACCAACATAAGCATTTGGTAGCAATCTGGTTCTGTTTTACTTTATAGTCTATATTGAACTGAGACACTTTAGAAACTAGAGGGGAGTATATTTTCAGTTGGGTTATATAGGGCTTGATACACATAGTCTTATTAAATAAGAAAGGTTAAAAGTACCAAACATAATTGTTCCTCTTACAGTTAGAAAAACAACAAAAAAATATACTCCAAATATTAAACAGAGGGAGTTGAAATATAATAAAGATCAACTAACTTAATGAGGAAGAAACAAACAGTAAAGGCAAAGTAGAAAGCTTGTAAGAAACATAAATAGATTCCTTTCAAGCCTGATTAAAAAACATGAGAGATAAAAATATCAAAGATTAGTGATGAGAAGGGAGACATAACTATAGTTACAGGAGCAATTAAGCAAATTGCATGAGAGATTACTCATGAAGCAACAGCAAAGCTAATCTTGAAGAAACTATGATCCACTGGAATTGACATAGCCAGTGTTCACCTACAACACACTACATACTCCTGTGAAAAATAATAGTATTCCCATTTGATAGAGCAATATTTGATATTATTAACCATTTGAATAATGACTGTAAGCACAGGCCTGGTTGTCATTGTAATACTGTTTTAAACAAATAAGGAACCATCATCAGTCATGATCCTTAGTCATGAGTAGAGGCATAGGCACCTACTCCAGTGTTCTTATAACTTATCTTCAAACCATCTGCTTCTCAAATATTACTCTATTAATTAAAAATATTTGCAGCATTACTGGATTTTAATTTCTCCTAGTTCAAATGCCAAAAAGCGGGTGCATTCATTAATAAAGGATTCCTAGCTTCCTCCTATCTGGATTGTTGGTTTTCTTTCTGATGCTGATTCAAACTACTGTACTTTTCTAGTCATGCACATGAATATATGTACGTAATACAAACGTGGAATGTGTGTGTGATGTATGTATGTTCTTCTCTAAAAGGATGAAGCAGACTTCAGTTACTTGTTTTCTTTTTCTTTTACTCATGAACTGATGTATTTCTAGTGCTTTCCGATAAAGTCTCTATGTCTCCATTAGTCTGACAAGTTCACAGTTGCTGGAGACTGATTCCTCCAAAGGCATCATTGTCTTCACTCTAGTGCCCAACTCCAGTCATCTGACTCACCTGCATTTGCACATCTACAAAACCCATCATCCGGTTTTCACTCATGCAATTCCTAATTGCATTTTAAACTGCCTGAAACAGTGTCAAAGCTTTGTTACTCCAATCAGAGACAAAAATTCCAGATAATTGCATGTGGGTAATTGGTTTCTTTAACAAGCAACAACGTGTAAACTTTGTATCTTTCCGTATAATTGTTAAATGTGAGATCAACTTACATTATCATAAACCACATAAAAGAGAGTCTAAGGTGTTGTGGAGAGATAAGGGATTGTCCAAGTATTCCAATGACTGCTTGCCAAGACACCAGTTCACAGGAAACATAGTATCTAACATGTCTCAATGCTTTGTCTTATATCTAAAGAAACATATATCAACATCTACCTGCTTGCAACACTTACCTTCTATGCTTATATAATCTATCACATATATGTAATATGTTCATATAAGATGTGTGGTGTAAAACATACTCAAAGCTGGGAATTTCATGAATTTTAAGAGTACAGAATGGAATACTAATACCAGTTCATTTTAAGGTAGACTTTTACTGTTTTCAGGGTTGGGTTCAAATATCCCCAGAGAAAGAAAGAATTGCGTGACCCTTTCTGTTTAGTACAAGCAGAAAAATACTGCTACCCTGTCAATCTTTTCTAGTCCTCTCGGTTGAGTATAAACCTTCCACAAAGAAAAACCCTTAGTTTATTCCTTCTCCCAAGAACGCTAATGCAACAATTCCATTGCTGTCTCATTTATAAATGTCCCTGTATTTTGTTATCCTTTCCCCATCACACAGATCCCTGGAATGGAGAGGCAACTGGGTGCTTACTGCAGAGGAGGGGAGGTCCACTCAGTACTAACCCTGGGTGAACACTAGTGAGAACCTTCTTAGCTTGAGAAACATCATTTCCATCTACCATTTGCTCACAACTCTGCATTAACCAGCTTCCTCCTATGTCCTTTATCTGTAGAACGTTTGAGGTTTGATGATGATCAAGGAAGGCATTTTCCTTTCTGTACCTGACCTTGTAGCCTTTCACTTCGTCTTACCAGACTCTATAAACATTTGCTGAAAACAATTAGTACTCAGTCGTTTTCTTCCTCTTTAAGTGGTGTTCTCCTGAAAAGCCCTGGGATTTTCCTGACCCTGCTATGACAGCTAACTTTTAAAGTAAGGATTCCATTCTTCTCCTTGCTAAATCCCCACCTATATATGCTTTCATATTAAAGCAAATTTAAATACATGTGTTACCAATTCCTAAACTTGACATCTCAAAACTTCAGAGCATCCACGTTAGAAGATGGATATGACAGAGTTGCCAGCATGCATTCATAGTGACACAATTATATTAGCACTTTCTAAATTAAACAGATATTTATTAAATTCTATTTGAGCTAAAGCACTTAATTCAAAATGCCTTACAACTATTTAGAAACATGGTATCAAATTGGGTGGTGGTGGTGCACGCCTTTAATCCCAGCACTTGGGAGGCAGAGGCAGGCGAATCTCAGTGAGTTCAAGGCCAACCTGGTCTACAAGAGCTAGTCCAAGGACAGGCTCCAAAGCTACAGAGAAACCCTGTCTCGAAAAAGCAAAATATAAATAAATAGATAGATGGATAAATGGATAAATAAATAAATAAATAAATAAATAAATAAATAAATAAATAAATAGAGTATACCAACATCAAACCCACCATGCTGAGGGGGCTTAACGAACAAAACATAATAACCTCTCTTCTAAGCATATTTCTAATGGAGCTAAAGTTTCTGGCCTCTAGTTTGCTTTTACAGTTTTGATTATCTCTGATATGCATAAAGTTTGTACTTAGGTCAAGGTTGTTAACTCAAGTATGTACAATCATTAAGGAAAGCCTTAAATTATGGAGAAACCTCCAGAGAGCTCAGGTAGGCTCAACATCTTGGGTCCTGCTTACATCAGCTGCCCCTATTATGTCTAAGCTCATACCAAAAGAGAATCCCAGAACCAAATTACTCATATTTTGAGAGAAGTTAAAAATAAATTCCAAACCTCTTTTTCTTTGCAAAAATAAAAAAATCTTAATATATCATATCTCACTTATATAATGTCACAAATCTATTTTTTAAACACTGCATTGATCAAATACAATCATGACATGAGCTATATCCATCCTGAAGAGTATAGTTCACCACCCCTGTTGTTGATGGCTCTCCCATGAACCACTTATTTCTGTCTTCTGACTTCTTTGACATAATTTAAACCCAGGTTAGGAAAAACATGCAAGGATAATTTTCTAGGCAGGTCCTCCAGCTAGTATTAAATAGTACTCAAAATTAAATGCCCACCTGTCTGCAATTTCTATTCTATTTACAAACCTATTAGTTGGAATTTTCTCCTTCCAGTTGCTGTGCCCCAGTTTCAGAATGGCTAATTGAAAGATCTCATTATGTGTCCAGTGTTCTCAGATCCCCTTTAGTTTGAAATTATTTTCAATGCAGGTTCATCCTGATTTATTTGTCTGTAGGAAATTCATATGCTCTTAGCTTTGACTCATTTTATTTATGACCCTAATACTTGATGTGTGGTCATCTTTCCCATCTCTTAATTTAATTTGATTCTTGGCAAACAACTGAACAAAAACATGACAAACAATAGGTGGCAGGGGGCAGGGCAGAGAAGTTAGATTCTTTGGACCCAAGAGGCTCCCATTTGTGCTCTGCCAGAAACATCCTCCTCAAACACCTTCAAATCTTTCCCCAGTCCAGTGAAAGTCACAGCCCTGATACCGGAACCTAAAACCCAATAATTACCAACCCTGCCGAATGTCTCCCTGAAGGCCTGGAGATTGCATATGTAATTAAGCATGTTACCCTTGCCAAAAGTAAAGCTTATATTCCGTTTTATTTATTGTATTTATTGAATGGAGCCATTGCTTATGGAGCATTAACAGACTTGAAAGAAAATACAAAAGGAAAGAATATATATATATGATATGAAAGACCATATCATTGAGGTTTCTAAAGTGAATGCGCAGCACTCAAGAGAGGCACACAGCTCACATCCTTAGGCACCCTCTCCTCCTTTAAGCTCATTTCTCAATTTCCCAGCAGTTATCCTTTTTATAGCCACCCAGAGGGGACATCTGCCCAGAATCAGTCCATCAGTCCCTTCACCTCTTGCCAACTCTCCAGCCACGGGACTATGGGCAGTTTCTGATTTTATTTCTGGCTTTCAGAACTTTTATCAACTTTGAATTAGCCTTGTGATAAGCAAGTGTTTCAAGCTCTCCTTAAAAACTTTTAGACCCCAAGAGGTCTCTAAAGCCTCTGCTAATAGACCTTCCTAGAATCGGGCCAGTCATTAAAAGAGGATCTTCCATTCATTCAGGAATTTCAGGACTGTAGACCTGAGACATTTATTCCCATGTCCTTCAGTATTTCAACCTATTTTTCACCCACTCAGTGCATTTCTTTGTAAATATTACTATCACAAATATGTAAGTAGAAGAAAAAGATCTAAAACAAAATTAATTGCCATCAAATGTATTGAAAGATGTTCTTTTTATTCTTTTTTTTCCTCTGTGTGTGTGTGCGCGCGCATGCATGAGACTTTGTTTTAAGGAATTAAAATATGTTCTTTATGTTCTGTGGAAAATTTCCTTGCTTTATTCTTTGACAGTTTTGCATGTGTATAGATTACACTTCAGTAATTTGTACTTGTAGCAATTTCTCTCATGCCCTCCTTTGTCTGATGAGACCCATCTTCCTCTCAAGAAGTCTTCATCTAACTTTCATATTGTGTGTGTGTGTGTGCGTGCGCGCATGCGTCTATGTGGGTCCCCCTTTAATCAGTGTGTTGTTGGTGAACACATGGGCATGAGATGATTTACTGAAGCACAGGCTACTTTCCAGAGTGTACAACACTGAAGAAAAATACTCCCTCACCTTCATCAAATGCTAATTGTTAATAGTTCCCTCAGGAAGGGGTGGAGCCTCAGGTGTCCCTCCAGGATCTCTGTCATGGAAATTTTTGCCACAATTGGATTGTTTCTCTTAAGAACAAAATTATAGGTCTTTGTGATGCCTGTAGCTAATAGAGAGTTTTTGCGTGTGACTTAGGCATCCTCTGTAAATGCCACTGTGACAGAAGGGATAAGAAATGAATATAGTGGATCATAAAATAGCAAACAAGTGTTTGTGATAGACAGATTAATAATGTAGGGGTGGAAACTAGAGTCAGTGGGTCTTATATGTGCTAACTTAACTAGAGAGGTAACATTTTACAATAAATGAATGAATTTTGTTTAATGGTAACCTCCTAAATTATCCCCTCATTAAAGAAGACTCTTCCTTGCCTTGGGATTCGTATTTCCAGTCATAGTTCACAACAGGAAGTACCTGCACATGTGGTACTCTACTGAAGGCACAGATGTACTGCCATCCTTTCCCAAGAGGGCTCACATGCTAACATATCAGTGTCCTGCACATCCACTCCATGTAGCTTTATGTACCAAGATCCAGGTTTATGACATATAATAAAATCAACTTAGCATTCCTGCCTTCAAACTTGAAAGTGTATTATAAAAATTATAAATCTTCCAACTGATAAGAGGAAACAAGTATTATTCTTATTTATTTTCAGTGCAAGTGGAGGGGGAACATGCATTTCTTAATGTCTTTGCTAATGCTAAGTTTTCTATAATTTCCGTCTTTCTATTTCATAGACAAGCTTTTCTTTCCTTCCTTTCTGGATTTCCAATAAAGTAACTGCAACTAGGATTACTCTGAAGCAAAAAAAAAAAAAAAGGAAAAGAAAAGAAACCCCATGTATATTTTTATGTCCCCAAGGTGAAGAAACTGCCTAAGGGAGTCAAGAATACAGATAACAGATTTTTTCCAGTGTGTGCCGCAGTGCATCTGTAAGGAGGCAATTAGTTATTCTTGTGTATTAGTGACTGTCCCATTTTCTCTACAACTCAGGTGACACAAAGAGCCTTCAAGAAGCCATATTTTAAGTGGGACATTTATTACTGAAAAAAAAAAGTATGATTCTAATTTAAAGTCTTTGGGAAAGTCCTTTGTACAGATGCCATCAAATTTCACACAGTACTAGCTGTTCTCAACTCTCTTTGTCATTTCTAGCCAAGCCATCATTAGCTGCAAGCTAGAGTTAAGGAGCCTGAGAAGTGTCCCTGAACCTGAGGGTTTTATCTATTTAAAGCAATCCTGCTCAAGCTAGCACAAGGCTAACTACAGACACAATACAGAGCTGAGAGTAGTGCAAACTCCATAGCATCCCTACCTCAAAAAATATCACAATAAATAAATAACATTAGGGATGTTTTCAGTGTGCTTGGGACTGTCGGGCTTTTTCGTGGGCTATTTGTGTCTCAACGGCACATGGGAAACAACCAACACTCATCTAAGACAATTGACAAACTCAGGGGTTTTAATCACATGATTTTGAAGGTTAGATTCACACGTGGGAATCAAGAAAAGGATGTGGGGTCCCGAAAGCTGTCATTCCTTGCTTACTATGCTTAACAAAATTACAAATATGGTTTTAAAAAGAAGCTTTTAAATAAACTTGAAATATCTTTATAGCGCAAGATCACACCTTACAAAAGACATTACAATGTAATTTGTAGCACCATAGAAAAACCTTCCTGCTCATGCATCCTTACCATTTAAAAGGAAATTGGAGGGCTTCCTCCTCAAAGCTTAGATTTTTTTGTGACTTGCCTTCAAGAGAGGCATATCTAAGAGATTATTGATTTGGTTCTGAAGGACACCGTGTTTATTCTGGAGGAAGCCATTGCTGGGTACAAGTGTGAGAAGTTAATGATGGCTTTGTGAGTGTCCACGCTGTGGTGTGGAACCGGTGGGCAACTGTCAATCTATATGATAATACATTCCCAAACTTCATAAAGTCGGTGATGTGAAAAAGCATTGATTTCTCTGTGAGCTAAACAGAAAGTGTTAGAGAGAAAGATCAAGAAGCTCTGTGGAGTTAACATCCCAGCCTTCAGGTTTCCTTGTGCTTCAACTTGTGTATCTTAAAGAGTTTATGCTTATGACATATGCAATATTTTTGTTCAAGAATGAGAGAAAAAAAGGAGCATTAAATATATAGTTAGCATATATGAAATTTTTAATGGTTCCTTGAAAGGGGAAAGAAAAGGCCATTCATCTATATATTTTAAAACAACATTGCCTAGCTCGAGGTCTAGCTTCAGTACTGCCTTTAGAATTTGCCGAGAGCACTCATCTACAGAAATGAGCAGTGTCTCTAAGTATATTTTTCTTTATGAAATTCTGATTGCATTATAACTGGCATCAAAGGAAAAGAATCAAGATATGGTACCAAAAAGTTCTTGTTCCCATCAGTATTCAGGGGCGTGGGGAGATTTGCCCTGAGTATAAAATGCTCAGACATCTTGCTTTCCAACAATGCTGACTAAAAGGATGACTCCTTGTCTATCAAATACACAATTAATTACAAAAAATTTCCCCAGCAGTTCTAGTTAATTCAAGACAACTAGGTCTTTTTTTATATATTTTTTTTAATTTTTGTTGTTGTTCACACAGATTCAGCAGAAATCTCCTCTTGTTGCTTGAGGAGATTTTCAAGAACTATGTATAAATAACTTACGAGGGTGGCAAGTCTATAAATATGTGCAAAGAGCACAATGTGGATGGTTTCCTGTACAGCTCCGAGAACGCCAACCATGGGAGCTTTGCACAAACGCCTTACTGAAAACATGCCGCCGTGTCTTGGGCTACAGTGATTTTGTGTAGTAGACAACCAAACTGCTTCCATTTAAATAGTACCTGACACTGGCCGAAGTGTAAAAGGGACATCAGTCAATGGGGTTGATGTATATCTTCATGGATACTTCTCAGAATAATCTCTTAGCAGATTAATCTCAGAGTGTTGGATGTGCCAAGAGCAAGGATTCTGCTAAGAATGCAGAAGGAGTCCAAGTGCAAATTTTCCAGGAGTTTTCGCATTGACGAGCTACAGGCTCGGAGCCGTAAAGACACATCATCTCATCTCTAATGTAGAATAAATTATTTTGAAATTAAAAGTGAACTCCAGTGAACAAAGTCACATCTTTTTTAATATGTGTGAATCAGCCAGGAAAGGCTATACTTCCAACAAAGTTATGAGAGTTAATGGTATTTTAGCTATGCATTTACATTCACAACGAGCTGCCCGCCTGGAAATTCTTTTTTTCTCTTTTTAATGAAAGAGGACACTTAAGCCTTCTCTAACAGAAGTTTCCGAGATTTCACACGAACATTTTTAACTGATATGTTTGTAAACATTTTAATGGCAATTCTTTTAGCAAAGAGGCTTTCTATTCATGACACAGAGAACATTTGAGATTTCCTTCAGAAGTCAGCTGTACCTAAAGTAATTTTATCTTTTCCTTACAAAATGTTTTTGAGTAAGCACAGTTTTGAGTTGTGTAGAAATCCACAAATAAACACCTTATCTCTTTAATGGCTTCGTGCAGGTTTCCCTGTATTCACTGCTTAATGACCAGAAGCATTTAGTTCTCAAGGTTTCATTAAAAGTCACCCACAAAGCTGATGGATGGCCACAGTGATTTGTGATGGAAGATGCGGGAAGCCATTAACCTATATAGATACCAAGAGGGAAAGGAAACACAGAGGAGAAGCCTGCTTGGAAGACAAGACACTTCCTATCTGTCATTATTAAACCCCAAATTATGGGCTCCAAGTTCGATCTTCAAGAAGGATATGAGGCACTGTCTGGAAATGAAAGGTGAAGATAAGGTAGGGTTCTTCACTGACCATCTTGGGGGAAAAAAAAGCAAAAACACAAAAATGTCAAAACAAACCTAGATTGCTATTACTGGGAAAGGGAATCAATACTGAGACCTAGAAATTTGGAGAAACAGACATTTTTAAAGTGTATCAGGCCTCCTCGTTTGCCCAGTTATTTACTTGCTAAAAAGAACTGGATGACTACACCTGAATACTGGGTTGCCAACAAAATATGCTTTTAAAACAAAAATCTTATCTCGTTTGTGGGATGGAAGGTATCTCGTTTATTTTGTTCCCGGCTCGGCCTGGAGAGACAAGGTTGATTAAACCTCTTACAAACAAACGCAAACAAGGAACCCCAAGCCCCCACACCACGATGTACAGAGCATGCCAACGTAGTTCAGAACCGGCCTACCGTTGTCGTCATCCGACTTGTTTTCATTGTCCGAGTCAGTAAGAGTAAGGGCTGAATTCTCGCGGCTGGACAGACCGGAGCTGCGCCTGGACTTGATCCCTCGTCCCCACAGTCTGATGGCGTGTTCTGGAGACATTCCTCCCTCGGTGTCCGAGTCGGCATCAGACCCAGTGCTCAGGGAGTAGCCCTGGTGGAGGATCCCCATGTCGGAACAGTAACCAGTTCGGTGAGGGGAGGGCTCGCAAATCCCCAACTCCGCCAGGGTGAAGTTAGTCCCTAGAGCGACAGCGACACAGAGAGGGTTTACTCTGTGGGAATGCTGGGCAAGCTTGAAGTGCATCCCACAAGTCCAACAGGTGTATTTGACTCTTTATAAGATACAAATAAAGGCTCGGACAGGGGTACTCAGTGGCTATTGGGATACATTGGAAACAAACAAAAACAGGAATCAACTTAGCACAGGGCTCTCAGACTTGATTTCAGGGATCTTTTGTCATTTAACACCACTGTGATCCATCAAAGCACTGCTTGCTACAACTAATATATATCAAATATTTACTTGTGTACCTTTTATTTGGTAAATTTTGTTTGCATTGAAAATCATAATTTTTACAGATGATATTATTGAGATTTACTTTATATACAAGGAAACTAAGACCAGAGAGTTTATGACTCATTCAATGTCACTCATTTTCATGGTAACAAAACCCAAATCTGATCCCCAAGCAATGTCATCAAGATCTTTCTCTAATAAATAAGAGTGCTGGATTGAAGACCTTGGGGGTCCTCTGGTCATTGCTTTCTTCAGGTGGTCACTGCTTCTTCTTTGCCGGCTGTAGGCAACACACCTATATTTGGGTGTTAACGCCTAAAATTCCTCTCAGGAACACGATGTTACTCAAAGGATAGCATGTTTATTTGCTCGTTTGTTCAATGTCTTTGATCATTGGTTTCTTATTTTAAAAACTTGTTACTGTTAGAACCTGAAGGGTGGAGAGGCAGGACCACCATTCCTAAATCATGTTACAAAATTTCTGTTTGATAATACAGCTCAAAACCACCAACAGGCTTCACCGTGGAAGACAAATGGGTGTTCATGTCAGGAGTGTAAGGATGGGGATACAGGTTGATGAGATGCAAAGAGGAGGCATGCTGGTTGAACATGTACATTACCATCCACTAGGAAACAGGCCAGGTGGTTAGTAAGTCTTATCTCATTTAAACATACAACAGGCCAATTGTTTGTCTCCTCACAAGCACACGAAGAGAAAGGCTGTGGGTAAAGTTGTCACTGAGAACACTGCAGACCCAGGGCTCTTCATGTGTCTGGATCCCTAGCCTGTGTTCTTTCCATCAGTCAAAAGTCACATTCAAAGCTAACCTGGAAAGATCTTTTTGATTTTTTTTCACACTAAGTGCTATGGCTATTTTATGCTTAATAAATAATAACTCACGAGTTTCATGAGTAGATAGAATCATATCTACATGTATTGATAAAAATCTGATTTCTTCTGTTTTTATTATTGTTTAGCTTTGGGTTTTGAGAAACAGTTTTCCTGTGTAGCACAGGCTAGCCATAAACTTGTAATCCTCCTGCTTCAGCCACCACTGTGCTGGGAGGTCTGGGCCACAGTTTTTTATTTGGTTTCTTTTGTCTTTATTTAGTTTATGACCACGGGCAAAGGCAGTGAAGAAATGTCCTTCTGTAATATCAGTAGAGAAAATCTTATAAGTAACACCACCATGGGGAAATTTAACCATTTCTGCACACACCATTCGCCATCATTCATTACTGGAACTCTATGATAAAACTTGATACTCTAAAGTAATCCACATATATGCTATCATTTCTTAGCTCTGAGGCTAAAGAAGAACAATTTTATGAACTTAGTGGGCTTCTAATTTGTAACAGATACATGTACTTGTATTCTGAATTTTTACTTTCTTTTTTTCACTACACAATGCTGCTGTGGGATTCCCCTCTGTATGCTGTGAATATGTTTTATATTCATTGGTTAATAAAGTAGTTCCTTTGGCCTATAGCAGAGCAGAATGTAGCCAGGCTGGAAAAGATATATAGAGAAAGTAGGCAGAGTCAGGGAGATGCCAAGTAGCCACCGAAAGAGAAAGATGCAAGCCATGAGCCAGAACCTTACTGGTAAACCATGAGCCTTGTGGTAAAATACAAAATAATAAAAGTGGGTTAATTTAAGATATAAGAGCTAGCTAGCAATATGCCTAAGAAATACGTCAAGCATTGCTTAATTAATACAGTTTCTGTGTGATTATTTTGGGTCTGGGCAGCTGGGAAATGAACAAGCAGCCTCCGACTACACAGTGCTCTTCCAATAGGTATATTTGACTATGTGAAGGAAATGAAACACAATTCTATATATAACTGTCTCTGCAGGGTGAGCCTTGATCCCTGGAGAATTATCCAAGTACAAATTCCTGCCACGTAGGGTGAGAATCCACTACCCATGAGGGGAGATGGAATCTGTTACTTACAGGTCTGAGGGTTGCTACCTTCTCTAAGGCTATTTGTCAGCTGTTGTGAGATTCTCTGCCAAGTGTTTCCATTCCACTTTTCAACAGTGATTAGGTATTTCCTTGTCACTGGATGGTAGCAAGCAAGTTTGAGTCTCGCAGTGTATGAAAGAAAAGTTACTGGCTTCATCTACATCCAAATGTTACAAGCCCCTCCCCCCGTTGATGCATTTCACACTCTGTAGTAACTGGAGTTAGCTGCTTACATTGACAGCCTTCCATCTTGTCTTTAGAGCTAATGAAATAGATCCCTCCATGTTCCCAGAATAAATGAAAACAACCTAAACTCAAATACACCTCTTTTGAATTTTGTGTGTGTTTATATTTAGCAGTCTGATCCTGTCTTTAAATAGAGTATGTATGTACAACTTTGTGTATAATTCTATTATTTAGGCTGAGATTACAAAAAAAAAGAACTTTGAAGAAAAAGAAGCAACTATTCAAGAAAATGATGCCTGCATTGACAGAAGCACGTGTACCCTGTGGTCTTAGGGATAGTGTGCCAAACTTAAATAAGCCCAGGCCAAAAGTAAGAGTGGAAAATCGCAGCATCCCTTCTTGGCTTATAAGACATATCAGAAAACAAATTAAAACATTTCTTTCTTACCCTATACCAAACTTGGGTTCATTGTGGGTCTTCTATAAATTTTATAAGATTTAAAGCAGTCATAAATGGTAACAAAGAGAAAGCCTACTTTTAAGCTTTCATCTTCGAGCTTGAAGCTTCTTACCAATGAATACCATTGCAGACAATTACATGTGCCATATCCAACTCAGAAGGAAAAGGCATATGAATAACTCCATAGTATAGTAAGAGAACTGAAGATTTTCTTCTAAAAGGGAAAGTATTTCCTCAAGAAATTACCCCCTAAAGAAATAGTCTTCCCCAGGGAAGAATATACCAATTGTCTGTCCAATACAAAATGGCCAACCGTGAAATCATACATACAAGTAATATTACACAGACAGAGCAGTTATATTTAGGAATATAGCTGCATATACATATATGGATGTACCAACAATTAGCAAAGAAGAGGACATGGATTTAAAAGAGGGTAAAGAAAGGTTTGTGAAAAGGTTTCAAGGGAGAAAACAGAAGGGAGAAATTATGTAATTATATTAAAATTCAAAATAAAGTCAACAAAATAACACCCTAAACTTCTCTTTGAATATCTTACCTCTCCAGTGTTCATTTCCACATAATCCCTAGTTTCTTATCTTTCTGTTTACCATTAATACACAAATAGGGGGTTCATTCTAATCATCAGAGGCAGTTTCTCTGACTTATCACATGAAGCCAGTGAGCCACACATAGTAGAATGAGGGGGACAAAACCTGCTCTATCATTTATTAAATGATTATTTATTGTTCCTTCTGCTATGGTAGACATTGAGGACATAACACTGAGCACTGTAAAAATAGAGTTCTTTGACATTTATAGTCTAATCGGGAAAGAGACATTAATCAAAGAATCACATAAAATGCAATTTATGTAGTAATAACCCTACAGAGGAAGGGCAGAGAACCATGAAAGGTCACCTAGGGTCCAGTTCTTTTTTCTTCACAGTTTGTTTAGTTAGATGCTCATGTATGTTGAGTGAAGGCCTGAAGAGATAAGCATCTCTCTACTGAGAAGTTATCATGACTTTTTCAGCCTGCGCTGGCTGTACCCAAGTTTTCTGTACATTGTTCTGTAGGAGTTGATATTAGACAACCATGTTTTATGTCATTCACCTCATAGCTTGCAACCCTGTGTTATGTACTTTTTCTCAGAACTGGAAAGGCTATAGGGGATTATTTAAATAATATCAACTTGTTACTTTGATGTCCTTTGCTCATTGATAGGAGGGTGATTTTGCTCTAATTCATCTTGTGTGATTATGCGTTTCTTAAACTCCATGGTAGCTTTGAATGCAAGAGTCACTGAGTGACTCTCTGAGCGAAGTTTCGGTTGGAAATAGTCAATCCTTTGTTCCTTTTTATAACCTTGTAAAAAGAGAAAGTGGAAGCACACTCCCTCCATATCCATAGAACACACTTTGCCTACATCTGCCTCTAGCTTTCCTAGTGTTATTAAATAAACCAGATATGCAGGATCTGGCCAGATCATTTCATCTCACGTATACATTTCATAGATTGACCACTGAATTCACCAGTATGGTCCCATATGATAGAACACTAGACTCAATATTTTTCCAGATGAATAGTGAAGCAGTACCTACGATATATATATATTTGACAATTTGGGTAAAATTTAAAATACAGGGATTAAAAATTGTGTATAGTGAAGAAACACAAGGCTTTCAAGTAACCTTCTTAATGAGATGCTTGGACCTTTTAGTGGCCTTTTTAAAAAAAAAATCATAACCCAGCTCTTTACAACACTATCAGAGAGAAATCTAGTAACAGGTACTGACAGCTGTCCTTTGACCCACTAATTATACTCAAGGATGCAAGCTGGAGGAAAGATATGTCCATGCATTATGGTCGTGGCTTTATTTTCTAAGTTTTCACCAACTTCTCACACTTCAAAATAACGTTTAAAGAGGAGAAGCACATGCATAGCTAAGTCAGAATTATCAGGCCATGGTAATACCAGAGTATACAAATAGCACTGGAAATGCCAGCATTGGAACAGATTTTTTACTATGAGGGGCAAGTATATAAAAAGTTAACTGTGGTAATGGGGGGAATGCAATATAGAAGAATAGGGTTATCATTTAAATGCTATATTCTAAGGCCCTGGATATGAACAAGTAAAGTTACCTCAGCAAACAGAGCTGTTATTATATCAGAAAAATCTCTAAAGACCACTTATAAAATTGGTTTCCATCTTCCCGTGTTCGTTTACTATAAGGGTCTTTTCACATATCTGTGGGTAGCTACGTCATCAACTGTATGCTGGTGTCAGAAAAGAAGACAATGCCGAAAAGAAATTAAGTCATGGAGCTTGGAAAAGTGAAGGTTTTCATTCAGCCAATAATTAAGAAAATCTGAACTTCAAGATAAGATTACAGAATCAAAGTGAAGCCAAATAATCAAGAGAAACCAGAAATGGTGGGTTCATAGGAACTTTCAAAGGTGAGTTCAACAGTTTTCGGCTATGGGCCTAGATGGGATCTAAGCCCATTTATATCTGCTGCAACCACCAAGGACAGATGCATTCCTAGACATTGCATAGAAAGCCATATGCTGTGACTTGAAAATGGAATGGAAGGCTTATGTGTTAAAATGCTGGATTCCTGTTGTTGGCACTGCGGAGAAGTAATTAGACACGAAGAGTGCTTAGTTTGTCAATAAATACTCTAGTTCCCACTGAATGGTGTATTAGGATGAAGTGCCAAGTTGGAAGAAGTGGTCACGATAGCATGACATTGAAGTGTTCATCTTATCTTCAGACCTCCCCTTTTCATTCCTGTCTTCCCAGAAACTCTCTGTGTCTGGTCCCCATGATGTCAGAAGTGTTTTTCTTCCACCCACACTTCTACCATAATTTTCTGTCTTTCTTACAGGCATAGGGACAGCACACCCAGTCAGTTACAGACAGAAACCTCTGAAGTCCTGTGCCCGAGCAAATCATTTGTAAGCGGGGCCTGCACTTTCGTCCGCCCCCCGCCCCCCCGCCCCCCCGGCCCCCCCTCGCCGTTAATAGTTTTTCTAGGGCATTTTACCACAACAGAAAACTGACTAGTCTAACACGTGAGATTCTGGAAGAGGGAAACAAGAGCGTAGACCTATCCATGTGCTTAGATCTGAGGCCCTCCATAGTAGTTGAGATCCCTGGAATTTCCCCTCACTCTCCATAGACCTGTCAGTAGAGAAGTGTGCAAGTTGCTACCACCAACAGGAGCGGACAGAAGAAAGCCACAAATAATGTGCTGTGTAAGGAGCGCTGTACACTTCCACAGCAGCGGGCATCAGGAACAAGTGTGAGGCAGAACGGTTCCCTGTGATGGGAACAGCTAGCCTTTCCTCACTCTGCATGGTGCTGCCAGTGGAGCCATGAGGGAATCCTGAACTCTCTCTCTGACTTTCCTTTCACTGTGTGTGTGTGTGTGTGTGTGTGTGTGCGCGCGCGCGCGCGCTCACGCATATGTGTGTTAAGTGACTATTACCATCAAAAGAAGCTTTGTTGGGAAATAATAGCAGGCTAGGTTTCCCCTGCTTATCTAACTGGTAGATACCGAGGCCCAAGAGTCCAAAGATCGCCTCTCAGTCTGCAGTGGTGAGATAGCTCTCCTTTGCTCCACACTCAGAATCCGCCTTATAGCCGGAGGGAAAATGAGACGTTCTCCTTCACTTGTCATTCAAGCCTTTCTTTCCCACAGGCTTAGGACATGAGGAGATCCACTCAAACAAGGTGATGTTTATAACACTGTGGCCAATGAACCAGCATAGCATATGGTAAAAATATCACTACTAATACCAAGAATCAGAAAAAGTGAGTAATGATAATTGTTTATATATGAAAGGTTAATAAGAAGCCCATAGAAAAATTAATGGATTTATAAAATATTTTTCATTAAAATGGAGTCTTTCTGAGGTGAAGGATAAAAAATATTGCAATTGCACAATCATGTCATACTAAATTCACACGTAACAGTTTTAGGTGATTTTTCTTAAAGTGTGTTACAGAATTTGAAGATTAAATAACATACAACCTAAACCAAGATATATTCCTGATTGTCATTGATTTGTTTTCTGTTTGACTGGTTAATTGATTTTAGAAAAAGTCTCATGTAATCTGGGCTGGGTACAAACTTAAGATTCTCCTCTCTCTACTTCCCACATGTGTGATGGTGGGGTATGGTATATGCAGTTTTATTTATTCAACTTTAAATAAATTATGTTTACTACTTAATATGGAATCTTGGTTCTTTTAGATGTTAATTCCATTTTAAGTAGAATTTTCTGTGGTTGTTTATCTTAAACAAAGAGAATCTCAAGTAAATAAACATGGGTCACTTCTCCTGAGCAAATGTTACGGTCCACATTTTAAATTCAAGAATAAGCATGGATTCTAAATTTTTCTAGGAGGCATTTAAGAAAAAGATCAAAACTATAATGTTGTAATTCTTTTTAATCATAGTAATGCAAATAACTTTCCCTTATACCTTATTTATAAGACAATAAGAAAAATATAACAATTACAAATGGTAAAATATAATTTTACTTTTTTTGATTAATCACAATGAATTGCCAATTTTTTACTTTGTTTAAAATAAACTTGATTAAATATGAGTGGTTGTAGATATGCCTGAGTTATAGAAAATAATCAGTATAAATCAATTATAAACATTATGTGAAACTTTGTGCTCACACGGATCTAAACAGCTATGCATTTGAGAATGCTGTGACTTTGAAAGACACTAAAGATTCTGCTGATGAATTCTAATGTTGTATGCTTGCATATACTAAGACTCTTCTCGTAAACTCTCTCTTAATGCCCTTCTAAAGTTCACACATTCAGATATTTTCCCAAATGTTGACAAAACTGTTCACCAAAATCCCACAGCTTAAAGCAGAGAGTAGGTGTTCTTGAATTCCTTGTCAGAAAAATTTAAGCCAAATATTTATGTTTCAAAAAACACACAGCAAACTTCGCTGTTTGTTTCACAAGTAATGCCTGAAGGGGTAAGGCTTTGTTTTACCTCAAATTTTGAACTAATTGTTTTAAGCTTTATGCACATGCATTGTCCACAGTTTTTATAATTTGTAACTGGACACAATTTAATAGTCCAAACCAAAGATGAACAAGAATGGCTAAGAAAGACTGGGGGCTTCAGCACCCAAGGTTTCCTGGTGAGCAGAACTCTCAAAGGGAAAGGTGAAAGTGGCGTTCTGTTCTAAGGTGCTGGCATTTTCCTGTTTCAACACGAACAAGGCCCAAATTGGAAAACCCCCAAACAGTTACAGCCCAAGGTCTTATTGAACAAGTGGCATTTCGTAATTAGAAAGTAAATGGCCAGGACTAGCTAGAATTCCCGCTGTTAAGACCTTCCACATGAAACTCCACTGCTATAGTCAAACTCTGTACCAATCAGTATCATGCGTGAAGCCATGGTAATGCATGCCTTCACTGAAACACACAGGATGCTGCCTCTCCCATCAGAGATGTGGGGATGAGGTGGGGGACGGACAAAAAAAGAAAACAGGACCTAGCAAGTTGGCTGTGATGGTCTGGGTGTTCCATGTTTGAAGGCTGCTACTAGATCAGATACATTTAGTGTGGGTTACCTCACGTGACAGGCAGGCTCCTACATACATTAGCATGAAGTTTTCCAGTTAATCAGGACAGTAATTCAATGAAATAGTCAGCAAGCGAGCCTGGGGTTAAGAAAGAGGGAGTCGAAATCTGTCTGTTTTAAAAATACTTCTCAACTATAATAGTCTCAGAATTATCTACTCAGCCGAGTCTCTATTCAGTTATTTATTTATACAACATACATAAAACAGTGCCTCCTTCATAGGGTCACGCTGAATTACATTGTGCAGGTAAAAAGCTTACAAGATTGTCATAGAGTAATGGCATGCCATGTGTATCTGTTCTAATAATAACCTTTCAGATGACAGCAAGTGCTCTGTTCCTTTATTATAAAGTTACTATTATTATTTTTCTTGCACTGACTAAAACTGTATCCAAGAAATGTGATGAGAAGGTGGCCATTTCATTTGTGTCTAATAGATTTTAACAAAGTTACATGTTACTTTTGCAGGCTTTTTTTTCCACACTGGAATAATGTCCTGTGGGTTAACCTGTCTTATTAGTTTTTTGTTCCTTCCTTCTTTTCGTTGGATTTGTTCCACTGATAGCTTCATTGCAACTAAGCAAATTCTCCTTTGCTAATGATATCTGTTTTTCCATATGCTTCTTAGTTTATTAATCCATGCCCTTATATATAGAAATTTTCCTATTGAGTTCTTTGAGTTAATTTATTTTATGCCTCTACCATGCTTTATATATTTATGTTTAAGCATGCTTCAGTTTTTATTTCAATATCTGTATATGCATGCATTGTGTTAGAGTCTCTAAGCAGTCCTGGCTGGCTTGGAATTCACTATGAAAACCAGACTGGCTTGGAACTCATAAAGATCCCCATGCCTCTGTGTTGCCATTATGGGAATTAAAGACTTGTGACACCATGCAGGCCTCAGTTATAATTGTTACTCCTTGCTATTAGCTTGCCATTTGTTTGTTTACTATCCTGGAAAGGCATACCTTAGAATTTCCCACTGAATTTCTTTCTAGAGTTTATTAATATGTACTCTCCATCCAACTATGGCTCTTCGATAGGAACTTATACATTGAGCATCATTCCAGATTTCTGATTGATGGAACAGTGTATCAGTGTATAATGGCTAGCTGTCAAGAAGACATTTGAGGTCATTGAAGTTTTATATTATTTATCATGGCTTATAGGACATTTACTTCTTGTTGTAAGTAAAAACTTGTTATGCTGTGACAATGGCTTCCTTTAATGAATTTTCATATTCTTTTATATTCCTGTTAGGTCTTTATCAATAACTGTGCACCAACCTTTATTATCTGTTTTCTGAATTAATTAATTTCTACCTTCTTTACATCTTGTTTGCCCACCTCTTCAAGGTTCTTGTGGTGGATTTGTCAACCTCTGATCTGAGAAATAATTTGTCTTTAACCCTTACATCAGCATGCAAATCTGTAACTCACCCTTTATCTGTTGCTCTGTTCCATCAGTGACCAAGTAGAGAAAAAAATCTGGAATTGTGGACTTTGCTCTTAATTATTATAATATTGTTTTATTATGCTCTGCCCCCTTTCCCATCCTCCTCCTCTCTCAACTTTGTTACTGGCACATAGAATTTCATGTCTCTAGGACCAGTAGAAATACATGTATTTCCATTTGTTTATACCCACATCTCCTATGTTCTCATATTTAACCTGTCCTTTTTGTTTGTTTTTTGAGACAGGGTTTCTGTGTTTAACGGTCCTAGCTGTCCTGGAACTAGCTCTTCGGAACCAGGCTGGCCTTGAACTCGAGAGATCTGGCTGCCTCTGCCTGCCTCTGGCTCCAGAGTTCTGGGATTAAAGACATGTGCCACCACCGCCCGGATAACCTGCCTTTTGTAGTTGGTCGATAACTAGGACTTGATATTTAAGAATTTAACAATCTGTTTCTTTCAATTGATATGATAGTTCACTTATATTTAATGTAATCATTGACATGGCTAGAATTAGGTTTATTATTTATTATACTTGTATCTTATTATATTTCTATTCATAGCTTCTTGTGGATTAATATATTTTCTAAAATTTTATTCCCATTTTTCTGTTGTCTTTTTGGTTATCCACTTACATATGTGAAGGTGCTGTTCCAGAGATTATAATGCATATATATATACACATATATGTATAGTATGTATATATGTATATATACATACACACATATACATATATGTATAGTATTATATACATATAGTATTTTACTCTACAAACTCTGTGACTCCAATATCTCTAAATTTGTGATTTCTTAGTTTTAAATTTCTCAGTTGTTACCTTTCTTTAAGATTTTTGCACTGCTAATTACTCTGTGCTAATTACAGTGGTTGCTGTGCTGTCCTTTTCTTTCCTGTATGCTGTAACTTTCTGAATTCTTTTTTTATTTTAAAGTTGACTAATTCTCCCTTTGTGTTCCTACATCCATGTTTTCTTTGTAGACTAAATAACTTTTTGCTAATTTCAATGGTTTCCATTTCATTTATAAAATTCATGTTACTTTGCAAGGTAGATTAGTTTTTTCCTATTGTAATAGGTAATAGTATGCATCTCATATATTCTATTTTTCTATGACTTTAAAGGTCAAAATCAATCATTTATTGCATCTCTAATTTTTAATGCTAAAGTATAATTTCTTTTAGTCTTAATTTGTATCTTAGCTCACAGTGGCTAATTTTAATATTCAAAATCATGTGAACAAAAACATGGTTTGAATTTGCTTATGGCCAAACCATGTGGGCCTGTTTTCACCTACCTCTTTTCAGTAACTGTGTGAGTATAGACATCCCTGTTTTATAAACTCCTTGATCTCCTACTCAAGCCCCAAGTCCCTACTGTCATTCTGACAGAAACCCTGGCCTCAAAGAAAACCTACTGTTGGCTTGCAATACAATACTCAGACTTTTATTTATTTTTATTTTACTACCATTAATAAAATTTATTTTACTGTCGTGTGTGTGTGTGCATGTGTGTGTGTATGTATGTATGAATGCCACTTGTGGACAGGGGTCAGAATAGGGCATTAGATCTCCCGGAGCTTGAGTTATAAGCAGTGTTTGAGTCACCTTATATGGGTATTGAGAATAGGAACTCTAGTCCTCTGGAAGAGCAGTAAACACTCTTAACCAGCAAATCATCTTTCTATCCCCACTACTTATATTTTAAAATTCAGCTTTGTATTAATTTGGTTTTATTCAGTTGTTTCTTATTGTGCATTCTATTTGGTACCAAACTACTTGCTATTATTATGTTTCCACTTTCACACTTATAAAATGGAAGAATAGTTATACCTGCAGCATGAAGTCATTGTGTAGTATACACACATATGTAAGTTTAGAACAGCTCTGAATACAAAAATCAGTTTATCCTAGCTCTTATTATTAATATTATTACTATTATTTCATTATTAAATATAAAAGTATAAAATTATGGGCAATAAAATGGAATCCCATTGTCAAATTTATTCCATCATAATCTAAACCAAACCTAGTTCCAAATAAGTTGCATTCATTTCACAAGCATTTAACGTTTATTTTGTCAAATCTTACAATGGCCTCTCCTCTCAGTGTAATACAAAGAATGTTTGCTATGTCAGGAGAGAAGCTACCTACATCACATGGAATTTTAACAAAGGCAAATGACATTTGCATTCTCAGCACTTACCCAGATCCCTGTTTCCATTATGTACTTGATGTTTTGAAAACATTTTGACTTTCTCATCAGTGAAGGATTATTCTAGATCTCAAGAGTTAATTACCTCATCTACAATCTGACATCTAGTGAGATGGATGATCGCAGTCTATCACCAGGTGAAACCATGTATGGCAGATATTGTACCTCAGCAGCTAATCAGAATCTGTGTTGTGGTGACAAATATTTGGGGGGAAATGCTAATGCTATATGCTCCTGTTTGTAAAACAATTGCTCTAAATCAGCTACTGAATCCCCAAGTACTGTGAGGGTTTGGGTAGGTGTCTAAAGCCATGTAAAGCATCCAGTCATAGAGTTTATAGAAAATGGCAAGACCATAGTTTCCTACTGACTGCTCGTCACCGTTAAACTAGAGAATAATTGAAAGTAAGTCCAGAGATTTCCTTTGCTCCCTTTCCCACCTTGCTTCCTGGGTTCCAACATATGCCGTAGGTTGCAAATACATGTAAAACCTTAATTACTGTTAGCATCTGGCAGCTGTTGACTTACTGTGAGCTGTTGAGTCACACTAAACTGAAGTCAAAAAAAGGAACTCAGGAACAAAAAAACAAAAGCTATCTAAATAGGGTAAAAAGAAAAATGCATCCATAGCATCACAGCTGAAATACCACACCATCAGCACAGTGCCACCCACGGTGTGAATGACAGTAGAGTTAATGGCTTCCAACAATCCCAGAGCCTAATCCTCCACAAAAACCCATAATTCCCAAATGTTGCCAGTGCCATACAGCAAAGTCCTTATACCCATTTCCATCAACATATCATGGATGGCCTTTCCCATTCCAGAGGCAATAGCTTCAGGAGGAATTGGCATGTGCACAGGAATCAAAGGACACCTTTTGAAAAGAAAATGTCTGGATGTTATCTGCTTAGAACTGGTACCAACATCAGATGCGTTAAATAATTTCAGTTTTGTATTGCTTACCTTAATAGATTAGTAGAAAGGAAAGTGTCATCCAAAGAAGAACAAGAAGAGGAAGAAGAAGAGGGAGAGGAAGCAGAAGCAAGAATGATAGACCTTTCATAAACGTGGAAATAATTAGCATAATATCTTGGTCTTTCTAAGCACATCTCAAATTACAAATGGCGAAATTTAAACCACATGTAAGGGAATAAAATGAGGGCTACACACTATTTATCAAAATATGTATGGTAGAATGGTAAATTGGATTGGAAAGGCATGTCAAACTCTTAAAATTATTTGGGGCAATAGAAGGAGACGAATGCAACTGGGGAGAGAGAAAGACTCCAAGTGAATGAGACAAGCAGTTGATCTTTACACTTGTGATGAGCTTTGTTAACTTCCTCCTCTGTACTTCTGCTTTGTGCCTTTAAAATGACATCAGTTAGTGTGTGTATGGATGTGTGTGGAAGCTTGTGAGAGGGTACACATGCACACAGAGCTCAGAGAATAACCCCTGTTGTCCTTCGTCAGGCACCAGTCATTGTTTTAAAGACGAGATCTGTTATCAGTCTGTTATTCACTAAATAGGCAAGCCCTAAGGACATACCTGTCCTACCTTCCAGTTCAGGATTACATGCAAACACCGCAATGCCCAGCTTTTAAAATTACACTAATTTAATCAATTAAAATTGAAATCCTCAGATAAGTATATCTATGCCATAACTTCAACATACCTCTGATATAATTTTTTCTAGGATGTTACATTCCTTACCAGGTCTACCCTTGACATTTTCATGTTCATATATCAAATTAAACTCCAGAGGATTTCATGCTTATGTCCTTTTAAAGTTCCAGTCTGTCTAGAATGATGTTGTAAAGTAAGGATTTTTTTTTTATCAAAATCATTAAGATGGTCACATTGCCAGGACATGCATTTAGTTGTTTTTTTTTTTTTCCTTTAGGAGTATGAGTATGTCTATGTGGCTTCAAGTACAAATTTAGATTTCTTCTTCAGTAGATATGATGTGCAATTTACTCACCGTTTTTAATCCCATTCTTCAGTCCTGTCCCACTCATTTGTATACACTTTATTGCCAATTATGGTGACATACTTCTGTAACTCATCAGATAGAAGACAGGAGCAAAAGAGCCAGAGTTTAGAAGGTGCTTAGCTACATAGTGAGTTCAAGGCCAGTCTGGGCCACATGAGCCTCCTCAAAACACCACTAACACTAACACAACCACTTCAACAGTTCCTGTATTCTATGTAAATAAGTTTTCTGTGCCTGCCTCCAAACATTTAACACCACTGCAGTTAAAATATAATGAGAGACAAAAGATATTTTAGAAAAGAACCCAAAGAAGGATATGGAGAAGCAGCAGCAGCAGCGATGGATATGTGTAGACCCTCATTCCTGATAATCAACGTGTCCTTGTAAGGTACACATTTAGTTCCTTGTCCATGACATAAATGAGGAATACTATGAACAGAAACATAGCAGAGAACATGGGAAGAAACATATAGTAAGTAAAGCATGAGACCTAAACCAAAGTGACTGTGGGATGAGAGCCGTGATGAAGAGCCATGCTCATTCCTGAGTTCATTCATCCATCCATCAGCCTCGACTGATAGGATTTTAAGTGCTGAAACTAATGGCTTGAAATGTCAGTCAACAAAACTGATCAGGATTTCTGTCTTTTTGGTGCTTGCATTTTAGCTGGAAAGACAAACAATAAAGAGCTGACGTAACGTAAAAGGTAATGTAGGTTCATGACTGGTGATATATTCTTGAAAGGATAAAGAGTGGAAGAGGCTGTTGTGGGAATTTATTCAGCCAATAGCTTTTGGGGCACCAGCCCTTAGGGCATGGTCTGAGGTGCTCAGCATGGACTGATAAAGGAAGAGAAGAACCGTGCTCGTGCTCTTGGGAGGTCAGAGGTCAGAGCAGAAGCAAGCTAGTGTGATTGTTCATATCTCCCCGGGGCAGAGTGGCGGGACACAGCTGCTTACACCTTGTCCGGTATTCCGTGAGTCTGTGATTCCCTTTGAAACCCATTTCCTTTGTATCCCCATAATAAAGAAAATTTGTAACTCTTGCAATACCTCTTGCTTTAAGGGGCCAAAGTCATTAATGAGGAATTTTATCTAGAAAGCTGAAGGAAAAGGTTACATTTAAGGAAAATCCCTTTAGCAACTAGGGCTTGCAAGTGTTCACCCAATGAGCTACATTCTCAACTTTCTGCAGAGACCTCATAACTTGGAGGAAAGCAGTCTATCAATGCCAAAAGTTCATGAAGGAATGTACCTGGTTTAGTATTAAGACAGCGTGGATAATTTTGAGGCTCCTCAAATCACCTTACAAGAAGGGATCTGAGTGAGATGGCTGGGTAGGGTAGGACTATGAGTTTGACCATGCTGTGCCTCCAAAACCTGACTATTAAAAAGCATGTATATATACACATTTGTGTGGGTGTGGCATTCCAACTTACTTTGCCAATCTCAGAGGACAAGCATATGTACAGGTCTTTGACTTGCCACTTGTAGAGTTTCTTGTTGTTCACTGCTATGTAAATTATGCTAGCTGCCTGACAGCATCCAGGGATTCTCCTGTCTCCACTTCCCATCTCCCCATAGGAGCGCCGGGTTAAAGATGGGCACTTGCAGCAGTCAGCTTTGCATGTACTCTGGAGCACTACACTTGTGTGGTCATTGCTTCACTTACTGAGTTGTCTCCCCATCTGAAAATAGGAATTTTAGTTAATGTGGAAGAGAAAGCCATTGGGTAGAGTTGATAAGGACTGCTCTGATAAGTGCTTTTGAATATTATGGGAGAGTGGATAAGAAAAGAGTCACAGAGACGACAGAGAATGGATTTGCAGAGAATCATTAGAGTCTACTGGCAAGGACACTTTCTAGTTGTGGGCAATAGAAGACTATGCTCTGCACTATGGTAGACTGGCATGCCTACTTTATACATAGGACTGGAAGGGAGTTGCTATCAATGAGAAGAGGAGAACTACAAGAAGATCAGGGGTGTGTGCGTGCATGTGTGGTATGCACACACATGCACAAAAGACTTATATACATGAACTTAATACTGAGGTTAAGCTGTGTATTTGACATACAAGTGGAGATGCTTATTATCTTAGAGCTAAATATATTGGAGAGAATGCTGATATAAAAGACGTAGACTTGGGAGTCACTGACAGCTAGATGCTGTTTAATGCTACAAGAGTGGACAGCATCGCCAGAATGGAGTAAGTGCAGACAGGACGTCTTACAAAGAGCTGAGCTGCTCTTCATTCCAACATGCTCAGTTGTGGTTTGAGCACTTCTTACGCTAAGCGTTTAGAGCAAGGAGGATGAAGCGAAAACGTGTGTAGAAATAGCAGCATGGACAGCGGAAGGAAAGCCATGAGTGTGTGGAAGATTATTCATTAGGTGGACAAAGCCAGTACCCAAGCCAGGGACTGGGGCTGGGGAAGTGACTCTCAGTGAAGAGCCAGCCTTGGAAGTGTGACCACCTGACTTCACAACCTCAGCATCCACGTAAAAAGTCAGGCGTGGTGACTTATACTTATAACCCCTGTAGTTTTCTACCCACTCTGGCTCAGGGAACTTCAAGTTCATTGAGAAACCTGGTTTTAAAAAGTGAGGAGGAGGGCAATTGAGGAAAATACCAGGTGACAATCTCTAGCCTCCTCGAGTATGCTCACAAATGCCCATGCCCATGCCCAAGGAGTGTTTGAATACTTTGTGTTACTGATACATTACTAAGACAAGACCCCAAAACTGGCCACAGTGCTTTCTTACTCATTGTCAGTGAGTTTAGGAAGAGTAATGGCATGGAGGGAAATGTGTGACAGTTTGTATAGTGGTTATGATGAAATTGGTAGGACTTGAAACAATATGATAAGTCAACATGAGTCTGGGTAGAAGAACAGGAAAACACATGGCAGTATGTGGAGAACCTCCTTCCGCCAATTGTCTTTGAGAGGCTGAACCACGTTGGGCATGCCTGTGGGTACCAAAAGGTCCCCGAGCCTGCCCACTCTCTCTTTCTCCCTGCTCACCACGCCTGGATGTTGGATTCTATTCCTGTTCCTTCCTGTGATCTCTGAGTTCCCCTTTACTAAGTAAAAATAAACCCTTATTAGACCCTATTCGGAGCTAGGGTGGGATTATTTGATTCATATTCCCCTTTCTCTGGTGTGCAATAATTCTTGGAAGATGTGGATACTGGATAGTTTTTATGTCAACTTGATACAAGCTAGAGTCATTTGGGGAGAGGGAACCTCAATTGAAAAGTTACCTCTACTATATTGGCTCCTGAGCATTTTCTTGATTAATGGTTGATATGGGTTCCTATCTCTGTGTGAGTGGTCCTGTATGGTAGAAAAAAGCAGGCTGAATAAGACATGCGAATCAAGGTAGTAGGCAGAACACTTCCTCTGTGGCCTGACTCAGTTCCTGCCTCCAGGTTCCTGCCTTGAATTCCTCTCCTGACTCTACTGGATGATGGACTACAAGCTGTAGGATAAAATGAATCCTTTCTTTCTCAAATTGTTCTTGATCATGGTGTTTTACCATAGCAATAGAAACTCTAACTGAGACAGTGTGCTAGAGAAATTAGCAGCATGTTTTTTGTTACGTGCTGTTTGGTTAACAGAACAGCTCACCTCATGGTCAGGTTGGACATCTCTGTGCCTAACTGATAGCAGACCGAGGGACTGCACAAACTGGGGTGGCACCTGACTCTGAGAGGTACCTGCTCTTTCACAGCAGTAGGTGAGGTGTCAGCCTGCATTGGTGCCCATGCTGGGCTGTGTGGAAGGCAGATGTCATCTAATAACATGTTCTGAGTGAAGGCAGCTGGAAACTCCGGGGTTGGGGGAGAAACAAAGCTGGGATCAGGACAGGTGACAGACTCCTCACGCCAGACAATGTAGTACACATGCAGGACATAGCCGGGGACTGGGGGAAAGGTTTAGACATTTTAAAAATTGCTAAGCACCAAGTCGTAGAGAACTTACAATTCATGTGGAAAAAAACAAATTATGAGACATACTCTGGATTTGAAAAAGAGGACAAGAAATGCAGGTTGGCTCTGTGTGTAAAGACGTTTCCCCCAAGCCTGACAGCCTGAGTTTCATCTCTCTAACTCACAGGGTGGAAGGAGAAAACTGACTCCTGCAGATGTTTTTCTGACCTCCACACACATGTCACGGAACAGCTGTGATTATATCTGTATGCACACATACACTCACAAAGAAAATAAATAAATAGAGTAATAAAACTCAAAATGCAATGCAGGTCGATTTTGCTTCAGACAGTGAGGGTCTATATCAGGAAAAAGACAAGTGCACTCAGGGTCATAGGCCACACATGCTCTACACTGTTCTCCTGTGTAACCAAACTATCGGTCCACAGTAACTAACTAGTATTGTGCCAGAGATTTCTGCTTTGCTTCAGATAAAACAAACACTTTTAGAGACCGGGTCATTATCTTCAAACAACGAAACTGGCATCTTCAGATCCACAAGTGAACGGCACAACAAAAATATCACTTTCAGTGGAATGTCTGTCAAACCTAAAACTCATCCACTGGGTACAAAATACACAGAATTAAGCTGTCCATGGTACTTTGGGGGTGCTAAGAAAAAGTTTTAAATTATGTTTTTTATAGCATTAGAAAAAAATTTAGGTTAGAAAAAGTGTTTCAGATTTAATAATGATACTTTTTTATAGCAATACAGTTGCAGAATATTTTTTCAAAGTAATCTTCAGGAACTGGAACCCAGGGCCCTTTGCAAGCTCTGCAAGTATTCTTTACCACTGAAGGGGCGACCTTGAACCTTAAATTCTTTCCTGGAGGATGTAGCTAGCAAGGAGAAAAGTGCCTAGGACCCCACACAGGAGAAATACAGGCCAGCCCAGTTTCTCCTGTAGAATCCTTGCAAGTATGCAAGAGTCCAATCACCAGGAATCAATTTAGGGGATTAAAAGAGGGAAAAGAAACCCTTAAACAGCTTTTAGAAGACATTCCTAAAGGGCTTTAAAAACATCCTTGGTCTGTGTTCTAGGACTACTATTAACGTCGTTCTGGATGAGAGGAGTAACATGGGGTCCCTATTGTGGAGTGTCCAGACAAGGCTTGTCCCATGCTGCTGTAACCCTGCCTCTTCCGATTAGTGCAACAACTGCTCTGTCATTACAGGCATTCTCAAAGTATCTCCCAGACTCTATTTACACCTATTATTTGAGATTCAGAGAGAACATTTATCTGATTTCTTTCTTTCAAAGGACTCCACAGCAGCCCTTAAGAGGAGGAGGGAATCAGGGAGACTCTGTACTGTCCAAAAGTCACCATGCACAAACAACTGGGATGTATAGCTCTATGTGCCCACATCATTTCTTTTGTTTAAATTGGGGGTCACCTCTTGTCATTTTGTTATTTCCTGTACCGCCAACTTCTCCTACAAAACTGCCAGATGTCTGGAATGATGAGGAATTAAATCCAGGGCGACATTGTTTTCTATAGAGATACTTCTCCTTGCTGAGGGCTTCTAGGTGTTTTATGAAAACATTTGTGCTGTCTGGCGCATTAGGAGACTTCACCTGAGAGCCAATATTCCCCTTATTAAGCTTGCTCTCTCTTCAAAGGGGACAATGGTTTTGTTTGTCCCCTCGCCTCTTGTGTTCAGACCACCACGGAAATTGCTCTGTGTCTGGGCCAAGTCCGATATTCCTGTGTCACGAGGGGTTAGGAGCCTCATTAATTCTTGTGCTCTCATTTCAGGTTGGTTAGGGATCAACAGCAGATTATTATTTCAAACATTTATTTCTTGCTTCAATTTCCTCTCTTAGAATTGCCTCAAAATCACTTTCTCTTGTGTATGGTATGCTCAATCTCCATTCGGATAAGGAAATCAAAATGGCCCTTTCAGCGAACCTATCCATCAGCATTATCAGGAACACATCCCACAAAGGCTTTGCTTGGCTTTCCTGCCTATCTGCCAGGTTTTGTACTTTTTTGTACTTAAGTCCCCCCAAGAATAGCTGCCATTATACTGTGCACACAGCCCCAAGGGCACCCACTGTTCATGTTTCAAACTGATTAGTTCACTTCAGTTCTACAAAGAGACAAAGGGGGTAGGCTAAGATCCGGCTAGGGATGCAGGGTCGGGAGAGCTACATTTCAGCTTGTGGGCATCTCGGAGGTTAATAAGCACAATAAACATATACAATTACAATATCATCTCATGTTCCTGATAAGCTTATTTTCTACGCTATTCACATTGGCCTGAGTGCCGGGCAGATGGAGGTAGAGAGAACTCTTTGTCCTTTATGAAACGGATGCTACATGACAAACATGTAACCTTAGAGAAGTCGCTTAGTCCCCCCAGTCCTTCAGAAAACATAAAAAAGCAGAGCTGATGCAATTCATTCACTGATTCATCCAGCAAACACTTGTGACTTAATATCCAGTGACGATGTGCTGTGTGTAAAGACTGAATTATAAACACTTATGAAATCTCATATGACCCTCAAGAGAAAATTACAAGGATAGCACAGGTCTCAAAAGGAAGAAAAGAACATCCCTCAGGCTGTAGAGAGAGGAGGTGGAGAAACCTTCATTCACACATTCCCCTTTTCTTCACTTCAAAGCCAGGCTTTCTAGTCGGACCTAAAAAGTCTCTATGGTGTTCTGTTTCTGCAGAGAAACCAAGAGAGACTCGGAGATAAAGTATTTGGACAGTTCTTCCAATTAAATCTTAGCAGGTAGGAGGAGTCAGGAAGAAGTCTCCAGAGACTGCAACAGAGGGCAAAAAAATGAAAATCTTCAACAAATGACTTATGGGCTCAACTTTGTTTTCTTCTCAACTTCTTGAATCAAAGAAATAATTTATGGGTTATTAAAGTGATTCAGTTTTTAATTCTTTTATCAGGGTGCTTTTGGGATTGAACCCAGGTCTCAGCATTCAAGGCAAGTACCTGACTGGTAAACTGTAGTCCTAGCCCCTCAAGTGTGACCTTGACTATACAAATAACCCTAGAATTCCACTGAGGAGAAGTTTAAAACTACTATACAGTAAATAATAGGGAAAAAATAAGTACGCCTAATCCCACTGTTTGGAGTGATGCCATCATGGAAATAAACAAACAAAAAGGATGATATTGAGCATATTAATCTCTTCCTTTATCTAAAAGACATTACCTGGTAAGATGGTACATTTGAATCACTTGCTCTTTCTCTTCCTCTCTCTGTTCTTCCTTCTTTCTCTTCCCTTCTCTGTCCCCCATCTTTCCCCTCTCTTGTCACCCCTCGTTTCTCCCCCTCCCCTCTGTTCTATCCTCTCACCCCAGTACTGGAGATGCTGATGGAACACTAGGCTTTTCATATGCTAGCCAAGTGCTTGATTTTCCAGCTTTGGATTATTTCTACAGCCATATTTTATTTGTGTTTTGAATATTCAAGACAGATACATGGTCTAATATGATGACCAGAATTGAGCATCCTTTGGTTTCAATAGATAACTGTGTGCTACACTAACACTAACTTGCTTAAGTACCCCCCACCCCCTGCTCTGCCAGCCCTTCCCAGACAGTTTTAGCTATTTTAAACCATTGTTAGTCTAGGGTCTAGTAGGGCGGATATACAAGTATTTCCTGAATTAATTACATTCTAAAGACTAAAAATGGGGAGATTGTCTAGATTCTGTGTACCATAAATTTAAAACTTATATTTTACTGTGCGTTTCTTCATCTTTCCTTTTCTACAGGTTTTATTTGTCTTATGTATACATGAGGTCCTCATACAGATAGAAATGGTCAAATGGTTTTCATTTAGGGGTTTAAACATCTTGGCAAGGGGACTTCCTCAGCTTATTTGAGAATTACGTCTTCAAAAGAGAAAACAATTGATATATCAAACAAAACAACAACAACCAAAACAAACAAACAAAAAACCACTTAATACAATTTAATGCATTCACACGGCAACTCCCAAGGACCAGAGCCTCTGATCAAATGAAAAATCTATGTAGATGTGTTTTTATTTCTCTGCATGATAGCAGGTTTTATTTCAAACAGGAAATTATCAGTCACTCCCTTTGCACATCACAGAGTCAAGTCTCTTATGCTACACCAACTTATCCCTGTTTTTATAGTTCATATAAAGACATGGTTCCAAGACCTCCAATAACAAAAAGTTTATTTATGTATTTATTTTCGCATGGCATGTGCTGATGAGCTGGCCTGCTCAGCAAGCATTTCACAGATTAGACCATGAGTATGGTTTCAGGCAAGCCTCCCTCATGCTCCTGCGCAGTGGCTGATAAACACTTCAAAGTAAACCGCTCATAAATATGAAATGAAAAGCTGGGGAGTCGTTATGTGGAGCTTTGAGATACAAATCTCTTTATTCCCTTCTGAAGTGGGGTTTGATTGACATAATGAGTCATAGATCCTGTCCAGGGACACACTGCCTTTTCCCCCTTTTCTCTGGAGACAGGGAGACTTTAAAGACATCCACTTCAGAACTTGGTGACAGACAGCTTACTTGAAAAAAATAATAAAGTGGAATCCTATATTAAATAACTTATTATTTTAAGTTAATGCCGACTATGACAAACAGGACATATATCAAAGTTTGGCGATCCAACCTCACAAAGACATTATTAGCTACAAATCTAAGAAAATAATCACGCTGTCCTCTTCTTTTACATATGTATCATTGCTATATAGACCTTTGTCTGTGAGTGGGAAAGGCGCTACACAAACTAAGGCAGAGCAAGAGCCTGGAATTCTAAAACCTAAAAGGCCACAAGAAGCCTAGGCAGCAGGGGAATGACGGTTGTGGAAAACCCATATTTTTTTAAATCACTGTTTCCCAAAGGGGAAGGACCATACAGCTAAACTTGCTATGAAAAATAGCTTTCAGAACAATGCAAAGTAGAGGCTTGAATCTCACGCATCAGTTTTCAAGACCTGCTCGCCTAAAAGAGCCTAACATCTTAACTGAGTCACACAATCTTACATTAGGTCACATCTTGCAGATTCAACACAAAGCTGGGCAAGCCACTGTGGAAGCTAGGAGGATTAGAGAGATCTGTTGTCAAAATGACAAGGGGTGGGAACCCCTTCTGGAGAAAGGCTCCGGTCTTCAGCTGCCAGAGGCATCTGCCTTTGAAGAATGTGGAACTTCACATTGCCGGCCTTTGTTATTTTTCTAGAAAGTCTGAAATCTAGATTTGATGTGGTATATTGGTGGGGTGGGAGAAAGGTGTGGCTGAAATCAAGTAGGCAGTGCAGTTGGTGGTCTTCTGTCTCTGCTTTGGACCCTCAGAAGAGATTACTCAAAGATGTTTTTGTAAGAAAAGAAAGAGGGAAGAAGAAGTCTTCTTTCTGATTATTTTGCTCTTGTTCTGTCCATATGTCTGTATACTGCTGCTACTTACACACAAGTCAGTACTTCTGAGTCTACTCAGAGGTTTGTAAGTTTGTCTTACACCTTCCTACCATTTGGCTGAGGCTGTCTAGCCAGTACCACTCTACTTTTAGTATGTTCTCTTCCTTATCTTCCTTATTTGCCCAATAGTGTTGAACAATAAATTACCTTTTACCTTGGAGCTGGGATTCCACCAGTTCCCTACTTACTCTCACTTTCTTCTGCAGGCTCTTCTTCCGCTCCCTTCTGTAGCTTCTCCACATCTCAGTCTCTGGTCTTGTTAGCCTGTCCTCTCTCCTATGTCAGACACGTTCAAAAATATACTGCTAACTCAGGTCTCTCTTCTGGGCTCAAACCCTAAATATGCCTATAGTGTTGTGTTTATTTGATTCCTCCTAGGCTTCTCAAACTCCCCATGAGCAAAACTGAACAGACCATCTCTCACCCTGGTTTGCTTTTGTTTTAGTACCTGTAAATTGATCTAGAAAATGTATTTAAATTTAGTTTTTAAATTTATTTTTTTAAACAATCTTTCTTCATTTTACATACCAATCTCAGTTCCCACTCCCTTCCTTCCTCCCACTTCCTCCACCTTCCCCCATCCCACTTCCATCCACTCCTCAGAGAGGATACGGCTTCCTATGGGGAGTCAACAAAGTCTAGCACATCACTTTGAGGCAGGACCAAGGCCCTCCTCACTATATCGAGGCTGAGCAAGGTATCCCTCCAAAGAGAATAGGCTCCAAAAACCCAGTTCAAGCAGTAGGGATAAATCCTGGTCCCACTGTGAATGGCCCCACAGACTGCCACGACCATACAACTGTCACCTATATTCAAATTTAATTTTTAGCAACTTACTTTTTATGTATATTTGATGTGTTCTGGTCATAGCATAATTGTCTCTTTATTTTCAAATTATATCAAGTACCTCCTATATGCTAAAAATTAAAATGAACCCTAGAAACAGGATGGTGATCATAACGAATCATGAACATATAATTAAATATTTGTTAAATATCTGCATGATCATTTCTAGATAGATATTGCTAATCTGAATTATATACAGAATCAATTTTATTTTAGTAACTTTAAACATATTCTATGATAATACTTTGTACAGTTTGATACTTTTATTGGTATGTTCTTTTTCTCAGCTATTAAATCGGTAAATCCCTTGAGATTCCAAAAGCCAAAGAAAGTCCCTACAGATGAGGATGTGTCTTCCACAAAGTAGCTCTGATAGTTAAGAAATGTTTGTTGGGCTGAGCAGTGTGCCACATTCCTTTAATCCCAGCACTCAGGAGACAGAGGCAGGAAACAACAACGGTAGTTGAGGGCTGGAGAGGTGAGTCAGGAGCTTTTTCTCCTCTTCCAGAAGTTCTGACTTCTATCTGCAGCACCCACGTGGTAGCTCACAAGTGTCCATATCTCCAGTCCAGGGGATCCGACGGCCTCTTCTGGCTTCCATGGGCACCAAGGACCACACAGGGTGTATACATACAAACAGGCAAAGCATCCATACATATGAAATTAAAAACCAATAAATCTCTTTTAAAGAAATAAATTTTTGTTGAGTCAAACTAAACTACTATGTATTGCATATCTAATTTTAATGTGGAATAAGGCACTTAATAAAAATAGTATAAAATGAAGATAATGGAAAAAAAAGAAAAGAAAGAGGAGGTAAAGGAAAAATAACTGCAAGTCAGAGAATGTGGAGAGAGGGAGTTAGAAACAACCTATTTCTGTGTTTCCGATCTCCTTTTCCTGGTTCCTTGAGGATTCTACTGAGGCCTTCAGTGAGTTGGAAGCTGTCCCCCAGGGCCTCTTCTGGTGGAGCAAATAGATGCTTTGACTTAAGTAATGACTGTGGGGCAGAAAACAGTTTTGTCATTTCCTAAGAGTCACACTAGGTGGCCAGGGCTGCCCTCAAACTTCAGATCTTCACACCTCAGTCTTCCAGATGCTGGCCAGAAACTTCTGTAAACAGCTAATTAGGACCATATTGATACCAGGTAATTCAGAGATCATTTAGAAAGGACAAAACTGTTGGAAATAATGGCACACGCCTAGACTTCCAGCATTGGGTAAGCTAAGGCAAGAGGATCTTGGTTTCAAGGTCTGTCTTGGATAGACATGAGAACCAATAAACAACAAATAACAAAGCACCCAAGAAACCCAATTATTTTAATTACCACCTTACTCTAAGTAACTGAGTGGTGCAAGGCTTCATTTATGAAGTTCACATCACCTCTAATTGTTTGCCTACAGACTTGGCCAGAATGCCAAAGATAATTGTCAACTAAAATTACTCTTTGCCTACCCCTGACATAGATCTGCCATTGAAAAGTGGCATCCAAACCATGAGCCACAGTTCTCTCTCTTTACTAAATCCAGGTGAGGCCACATACCTAGTTCTCATAACCCAAGTTAAGTAAAGGCAATGAATACCATTTAAAATCTAGAGAGCAGAAAACAAACAGAACATCCTCCAGTTACTCCCTTATGACAGGGGAGACAGCAGCAAACATATCTTAAAGTGACGACATGACAGAGAAATTAGTCCACCTTCCCAGAGGTGCCACACATAGCAAAGGCTCAATTTTACTACTAATTTTAGTTGTAGACAGTATGTCATACATAAGGATTTGCTAGTTTCATTTTTTCAATTTAGCCAAAATAAGCCCATCAATAATGGACTATTGAGTGATACGTTTTATAGAAAAGATATACAACTAAGTCATCCAAAAGAAGACATTGTTATCCTACTATGAATTGCTAGTCTATCTAATAAGGCTCAGTGTAGAACAGATAATATGGATTCTGTGACCCACTGAAAGGTATAAAATTCTCCAATACAAAGGGAAAGACTCAAATCCTGGCTCAAACCAGGGACATAGATCAGTAGAAGAATTGGTGGGTAACAATCTATACTGGCACCAAAACCTGCAAAAGTAAAAAACAGTCACTACCCTATTCTCCTATTTATCATAGTATAAAGAGTTGGTGACTGAATGCTTATGAAAGTCCTTCTTAGTCCAACTTTATCCTTTATCCATTTTAAAGCTGTTATATCTCTAATTATTTGAACTATAAACTATAAAACAACTCTGAATAGGAAAAGTATCCTACATAATATATATTTATATACATAGCAAGGTGGCTAATACTTAAAATTATATTTCAATACAAGTACTATTCTCCTATTAGCAGGTAAACTGTGTAATATGCTATACAAAAAAGAAGATGTCACCTTTTTATATATGATGGGTAATATCTATTCTATATGCTAACATCATAAAACTACAAGAAAGCAAAGCCTAGCACAGTCACTAATAAGACATAGGAGTTATATATGCATGTCTGTGTATATTGAATACGTGTATGCATGAAATATACATGACTATAAGTACATATATAGTAATAATAATAAGGGATCTAAGTAAAGAAAATACAACATACATATGTGAGCCACTAAGAAGAAGCCCTCCAAAGCCTTTGCAACAGCTCCCAACTCCAGGTTCCAGCCCTGTTTGAATGTCCATCCTGGTCTACAATCTGGTAGTGATATCTTTGTCACGCTTTGCCATTTGGCTTAGGAAAGATTTAAGCACAAAATTATTAGAACTAACATTTCTCAAAGGAAGTTATTATCTCATAAGGAAAATAGAGACAAGGGATATGAACAAGAGAGTCACTCCAACCGGAAAGATCTCAACCATCCACTGGAAGGTACAGATCTTGATAATATGCCTGAACTGTCTCCAGACCTAACTCCAGAAAAGGCCAGAAGCAAAATGAAGTCAGAGAAAATAGTTATGAATGACAAATGGAAAGCCCTCTTCCAAAAATACAAGGAAAATAGCTGCTTCAAAAATTGGAAGAACAAAGAGAGAAACCAAAACAAGGCGTGTTTAAGGTGGGGCCCCACAGACCTGCTCCACCTAACTTTCTCTTCTCAGAACCGAGGACTGTAAAACCTGAGTCTGAAAAGATAGATAATAGGAATATTCTTCAGGCTACACAGTCTGCTCCAAAACTAACTTCTAAAAAGAAAATGTTGGACAAAGAGAAAAAAATTGTGCAGCCCACGGTGTCCTCAGGGAAAGTGAGCGGATCTACTGCTACTCATAGGACAGAGCAGATGGCCCAAACAGTCTCCCCTGCCACGAGAGAGCCATTCACAAGAGGTACTGATGAGAGTGGTGCCAAGCAGAGGAAGACCTGCCAAAAACACGGAAGCCAAGCCTGACAAGGATGCAGTGACCTATGATGATGTGCACGTCAACTTCAGTCTGGAAGAGCAGGCTTTGCTGCATCCTTCCCAACAGAATCTCTACAAAGATGTGATGCTGAGGACCTATGAGACCCTCATTGCTATAGGCTACAAATGGGAAGATGATAATATTGAAGAACATTGCCAAAGTTCTAGAAGACATGGAAGAAGGATGATCCTGATTTCATCTTACCTCAGCCCTGATCACCCAAAAGAAATACATGACCGACAGCATCCAAAACTAACTTAGATATGCTTCTTAAAGATGTCTCTAAGTCCAAAAATCCACAAAATAAGAGAAGAGTACAAAAAGATGACCAGGAGAGAAACTGACAATACATTTCTTTAAAAATTGTTTGGCCGCTTGATCAAAGCCACAAGACTGAGTTTATCTCCAATGTCGTAAATAAGTGGGAATGCAAGCCCACAAGGACACATGTCACATGTATTCCTGCTTGAGTTTATACCTACAGTAAGGAGAGAAGAACAGGGCATGGAAGACAAAGGCAAGATAGAAGAGGCGTTAAGAATGTTTTAGAGCCATTAGTTCCTTCTGCCTAAGGAGGCTAAAATGGCCTAATCTGTGAGCATCTGACATGGACCAGCAGCAGCACCTGGAACCTTCTAAGCAAAAGGTGATGGTTAGCACCCACCAACAGGCTAAGAGGGTTTTTAGGCTTTTGAACTCTCAGAAGTAGCCTAAGGAGTCAAGCCACAAAACAAGCAAGATGGTCCCTGGGCCAGATGATCTTCCTAATGTAAAATAAGGAGGGTAGAGTAGAAAGCCATTACTAGAAAGAGTATCTTGCTCCCAGTAGGCCTGGAGCCATGATAATCCGGGCTTTGAGGCCTAGGAGGGTGATGACGATAACGATGAAGACAAGGACGATGGTGAGGTGGAGGGGAGGAAGGAGGAATCCAACTGTCCCTCTGGGCCCCTTTTGGACTCTGGGGTACTGAGCCCAGACTCCAAACTGGGGGGGGGCGCTCTCCTCCCTTCCGATGCCCTCTACTCAGCATCTGGAGCTGGAGGGGTTCGGAACCCGAAGACCAGACAGGAGGCAGAGTCCCGGGCTCATCCTCCCCGCAGCTGAATGCTCAAGGTGAGGCCTCCTCCAGCGGCTCCCAAGCCTTTCAAGGTGAAACGTGAGGCTAGCATGGAACAGGTGCTGTTGCTGCTCAAGCTTCCTATCTTGAATCCAGATGTAGCTAGGGATTATCACTAATGGAGCCAAAGCAGGAGGGGGCGATAGCAAGCCCAGGGTCAAGGGGTCAAAGAACAGCACCGGAACTGGAGTCAGGACTGGAGCGAGAGGGAAGCTGTCTCCTGAGAAAGGCAAGAGTAAGACCTTGGACAACAGTGACTTGCACCCAGAACCCATTGCCAGCTCTCCTCTGCTCACTGTGCCAGCAACCCCATTTCCAGCCACTTCCATCACCACTGCTTCCATGCAATGCCTCGGGCCTGCACTCCCTGGGGCTGAATGCGGTGGCCAGTGTTGCAACTCAGTCATCCCCACTGGGCACTGGGGAAAAACACACCCACTGAGTCGAGAGTCTGTCAAAGCAGGAACTGTTTTAGGGCATCAGGAGGAACTTCTATAGAGTTGTGATGGGGTGGAGAAGCTTGGGATGGATTGAGACAGAGCAAGGAACAAGGGCCAATAATATTCTGCCATGACAGTGGTGGCTGGTAGGGTAGGATAACCAGAGGCAGGTCTCCAAACTCTAACTAGGCTCAAGAAGTTATACTAGGCCTCATGCCAACTTGTTAGGCTCAGGAAGTTACACTGGACCTCATGCCTGGGCCTCATGAGGCCCAACATCTCCCCCTTTTGTTTTTATGAAGGAGGATTGCCTCACCCTGGGGTCCCTCTGAACTGCAGGGGGCTGGGGGATGTGTGGGTCTCCAAGGAAAAGAAATTAAGGGAACCATTAAGCCAAACAGCTACAAGAGAAGTGCTTAAAACACTGAACTAAAGCTACATTCAAGTCCCCTGACCCCCAACTCTAGGACATTTGTCTTACAGGAGCAGCCAAAGAACAGAGCATGGAAGACAAATAGATAATACATATGTGTATTTGTATACAGATGTGTACTTGTATATGCATGTGTTGTGTTCATATATACAGGTATTATTATATAACATACACTTTCACATACACTCAAGAGTAATAGGAATAACTCTGAACAATCTATAACTGGCTCAGTTTCACAGTAGAATGATTGTGTGGCACAGTGCAAAGGGGGTTTGGAATTAGATTAAACAAAGTTCAAATCCTTCAGCTATTAGCTTGGGACCCTAGATAAATTTTCTGGCCTTTCTGAATCTCAATTTCCTTATTTATGAAATAAGGATCACAATATCAACTATATTAAAAGATACACACTAGAGCTCACATCTGAGAAAGGAAAATGAGACCTGTCTGGGGATGAATGCAAACCATCGTGATGTAGAGTTGAAATCAAACCAGTTGTTGCTCAGAGGTAGAAGTCGGGGGAGAAGGGGAGCAGGAAGGAACATGAACAGTGTTTTGTGGGTGAAGAGATTATGTTTCTACTAGGTTGGGATGATGGTGTGCAACCCAGACATTTACTAACACTCCATTCATAGAAGTATCCCAAATTGTCAATTTTCTGGTCTATAAAATAGACTTCAATAAACCTGATGATAAATGGAATGGTTATATGTAAGAACTTCCCTGTATGCACAGAAGAATCAGAAAACCAGCCATTGGATCAGTATTCAAGGTGTGCAGAACATGTGACCAACCAGCCAGCTGTGGTTCCTTTATTCCCTGTTCCCCCATCATGAACTGAAAGGAAGCTTGAAATCTTGAGGTGCTGGGAGCAATAATACTACAGCATCACTACGCTGATTGTGATGTGACCACCAACTTCTGTGGCCAAAAGATCCCTAGAACAATAGATCTTAATTAATTTCGCCTTGACTATCATAAAGGAACAGATATTGGGCTTCAAACATTCCATGTTAACCACTGGAATAAAAAGAATAGTCTTTCTGAGAACAAATCTAGACCATTTCCATCTCAAGGAGTTTTTTAAATACTACAGACTGAAAATAGTTTGATTAGAAAGGCAGCGCCAGGTTCATGCATTCAGTCTCAGTCTATGAAGAAACAGCTGTCAGTCACATCACTGTCCTCCTCCCACTGTCCCTGGGGGACAACTTAAGCAAGCTGTCGCCAGGATAAGCACTCCTTGGGGAATTGCCAGCTTGTCATGGCCTGCAGCAGCAAAGCAGCCTGTCTCTCCGCTTGGTCTATTAGCCCTTTGACTTCCTTCCTTCGTGCACAAATATAAATATAATACTTAAGTGAACGATTACTACTGTCCCCAAAGAAATTTCAATTAAACACTTGGAATCCTTAGGAATGATACCTAGGGGGATTCTAAGCAGAGCTATAATTTGTTATGTATTATTAAGTCTGGTCTCAGATTGTAAATCTCCTCTTTTCTCTTTTAATATTAGCTGCGGCTTTCAAAGAACCACCTCTCCTATGATCTGAACAGTTCTATCTCAAACCCTTAGTAGAACTGGTATCATGGAGCTGTCCCTGAACCTAAACAACCAGGGGACCTGTTTGTATCATGGATGGCCACACTGTGTTGCCTAATGTTAGGTCACTTTTCTGCTTAGAGCAAAGGGCATCCAGTAATGTCTCATGGTTATCTCTGGCAGATGTTTCCATGTAGCACACAATGTTCCTGTCCATCATGGCCTTGTGATGTCACAAGCACGAAAGCCAATGACCTGTCAATCTCTGTGAAGGGTATGGTTTTGTCTAATTAGCAACTCTGATTTTGGTGCCTGGAGCAGTGTTGAGCACACAGATAGAAGGATTGCTATAAATAAGTGCAATCATGTTGACAGAGGGGAGCAAAAAAAGTAAGCCAGGAAGATGGAAATATTTTTTCTTTGTATCCCAGGATGCTGTAGCCATGCATCTCTGCCAGTCAACAATGCACCTGACACACAGTAGGCCACAGGACCACTATTTCACACTCTTCTCAGTCTGTGTTTCCTGTACGAATGAAAAGATTTGCCAGTGTGAACTGTGTTTACTGATATGGAAACTGCTGCAGACAATTCCCCGGGGATCTCTGCACAGCCTACAAGTGAAGATAGTGAATGTCTTTGCTCTGGACTGGTGTTTCACAGATGTTTGCACAGCAAACAGCTTTCAAGGATAGAGAAAGTGCCTTCTACCATAGCAAAGAACAGTTTTTAGTACAGACTTTGATGATTGGGACCATAATTCCCTGTGGAGCAGAGGAGCCCGCAGTGACCCATTGTAAATGTTCTGTTCCCCTAAGCTCTGGATTTTGTCCTATGATCTGCTCCCCTACCCCACCCTGTGCTTGTAGCTATAATCTGATTTTCTTCATGTTTCTCTATGGAGCTGAGGCTCGAGAATCATCGTGCATGTTTGTCTTCTGGCTAGAATGATTGCTGCGGGTTAAAGCTTTCCTGTGCTCAGAGAAGGTGTCCATGATTTCTGCCTCATGTTCCTGGAATCAGCACAAAGTTCCCAAAATACCAGGGAAGAATAATTCCACAGCCCACAGGGTGCTCATCAGAAGCCCCATGACCAACCTAGCACTGGATTTCCAATGAGGAATGACCTAGAAATAATGCCCCTTGTCTGTCTTCTCATCCCTACCACAAGTAAAAAAAAAAAAAAAATCATGTGTCAAAAAGTCCAAGAGAAAACAAATGCCCATCAAAGCCATCTCCTGGACAAACCATGTGCTCACCGATGAAGTGAATAATGCAGATTAAATATGGCAGCACAGCACTTTCCCACTCTCCTACACGGCAGCAGCCTCTCGTGTGAATTTAAATCATCTCACACTGACAAGCAATTCGGACTGGCAGTTACATTTACCCATCACTGATAACTTCAGAGGGGAGAGTGAGCTGATTAGAATTTGACATGCATTCTTTTGGTGGTGGTCCTTTGACAAGTATTTGTCTTGAGAAATTAAAAAAAAATTAAGCAAAACAATCAAACAAACAAAACCCAGGTTGGAGTTTTTTCTTCAAGCTGAGTCCCTTTGGAAAAGATAGTAAAAATAGCTCCCTCTGCCCAAAGGAAGGCTTCCAGGTGACTTGTTGTTTGGCGGGGCTGAGCAGAGGATTCTCGACCATGAGGCGAGGTCCTTCTGTTCTTGAGTCGGCAAATTTTCATACGGTATTTCCTTAGTGCATTATTTTGGAAGGATTTACTTAGGATTCAGATATTAGGCAAAACACACATTCTGCTTTCCCTTGGTTGATGAGATGTTTTCTGCTCCTGTTATTCAGCTGAATTAAGTGATGAGGCCTAATCAGATTATATTCAGACAGAGGAAGAAAAAGTTTCTTTACAGAAAAAAAATTCACTCAGGTCAATGGGTTACCAAATAATATTCCCTTCTATGCTGAGATTCTGTGATTCATCCTCTTTTGATTACCCAAATATAGTTTTTAACGAAATCAGTGATATTAGCTCCTTTTCAGTACTGGGGCCTTTGCCAATTACTTAAAGCAAAATTAATTAAAAAAAAATCTTAATGCCACTGAAAAAGCTATTTCTACCAAAAGTAAGGTCTGTATTTACATCTTAAAGTACCATTTCTCTCAGTAAAGAAACGGGTTCAAACCTTCAGCAAGTAATAAAATAGCCATGCAGAAATAAATTAGAGAAAATTTCCTCCTTTTGAAACCAGTCTACTGTCTGTCTGCTGCCCCTCTATGCCACAGACCTCCTGATCACCAGATGCACAAATGCTAAGTGACTGGTGGTGAGTCCAAACACATGTTGAACACGTCTCCTGATGCCCAAAGCCCTGTGTTCCTCCAGACTCAAACATGAGATGATAGTCACACTCAGGCTTGATTGGAAAGGGGATTTGTAAGCATTGGCTTTCTGTTATACTAGCTGTCACACTTACTCATATCCTTTACATCACCAACTAACTCTGCCATCTTTGCCTTCCCAAGTTCATAATGGTGCATGACTTCATACAAGCTACCACAAAGCCAAGTGAAAGGGCTCCGGGTAAGCAGACTTGAAGTAGAGAACTGGTTCTACAAGTCCCTCAAAAGCTTCTGATTGGCACCTCTGGGACCACATGAAGAAGACTTGACCTTAACCTCTCTAAGTGAGTCTCCAGTCATCCTCCTGGTTTCTTGGCATCTTCGCAGAATCCTTCTTAGGTGGGACACTGGGAGAAGTCTTGTGGCTTACTGATTTTGAGAATTTAAAAGAGACCTTCATCTACAGATGTCATTATACACCTACAACATGTCTCTCTCTGATGACTCAATATCCTGGGAAAAGATCGTCTAATAACTTAAATGGCCAGGTATGCCATTCTGTTCTCTTTTTGTGAGCTAGCTTCCATGAAGTGATCCCTTGACGTTAATGTCAAGAGCCAGGAGGAGGAGACAACAAAGAGTATCTAAGGCATAAGCTTCATACTTCTGACTGATGGCATGAAAGGGTTAAGGCAACGAATTTTTCTCCCATTGCTGTGATAAAACACCATGACCAAAAGCAACTTGGGAAAGAAAAGAGTACATGACTTACAGTTGAAGCTGATCCTGAGGAGGAGTCAGAGCAAGAACTCAAGGCAGGAACCTGGAGGAGGCAGGAACTGATGGAGAAACTATGGAGGAAGGTGCTTACTGCCTTGATCTCCGTGTTTGCTAAGCCCACTCCCTTCTACCACGTAGGACAAGCTGTGCAGGAATGAGGCTGCTCACAGTGGCCTGGGCCCTCACCTATCAATCACAAATCAAGAAAACGCCCACAGACTTGCCACATGCCAATCTGATGGAGGCGTCTTCTCATTTGGGGTTTCTTCTTCCAGATGACTCTAGCTTGAGTCAAATTGGCAGAAAACAATCCAGTGCATCAAGGCAATCACCCCGATGACTTTCTTCAGAGACTGTTATTACCATTTTATGTATTATTTGTGGAGATTACTTTCTTGATTAACTGTCGATTATAAAAATGCCTAGTTATCTGTATTTTTGTTTCTGTCAATGAGCTGTTTTCTTCCTAACTACAATTGGTTTTAAGCAGGGATTGATTTCTTGTCAAAATTTCTTGGGTCTATCTAATGAATCTTAAGCAAAAATAGGAAAAGTAACTCTGAGGGCCAGACGTTTATGCCCACAACACCAAAATATTTTACTAATGTTCTCCAACCCCCTTTCTGTAACTACATATATTAAAAAATACTTGAAAGGGATAAACGTGTCTTTATCTAGA
>PVIU01015473.1:0-48162 GCA_004026605.1 Ondatra zibethicus
GTAGCTCTGGACAGTCATCTATCTCTAGAATGCATCTGATAACGGTAGATAACTAGTGTCCCATTGTGCCTTTCCACATGCAGAAATCTCTCTGGTCCAGCTGGACAGCATGAGTCTTTCCCATCAGATGCTGGTGAGATGTGCTGCCATCATTGGCCTAACCTTCACCACAGAGCTGTTGTTTGAGATTCTCCCCTGCTGGAACATGAAGACCATGATTAAGGCCCTGGCCACCCTCGTGGAATCAAATATTTTTGATTGCTTCCGGAGTAGCAAAGATCTTCAACTAGCCCTAAAACAAAACGTGACCACATTTGAGGTGCATTATCGCTCTTTGTCCCTGAAGCCCAGCGAGGGATTAGGTGAGTAGTACCCGGAAACCTGTCTTTCCCCCTTGGCTAGAGGCATGTCTAGATAAGAGAACTGGAGCGGAGAGGCAGAGCACTAGCCTAGCATGCACAGTGTCCTGGGGTTCAATCCCCATCACCACAAAGACAAACAAACAAACAAAAACAACCTACCAAAAATAAAGTGTGTTAGGAAGGAGCAGTTGAATTGTTGCCTGTTGCCTACCTGAAGAGTCCTTCCTTCTTCCAGCTTGTGGTGAAGAGGAACTCCGTGAAAAGGAAGGAGAGGTGATCGAGTGCCACATTCTGCGCTTCTGCAGACCTATAATGCAGAAAACAGCCTATGAACTCTGGCTAAAGGACCAGAAGAAGGTCTTGCATATGAAATGTGCCCGCTTTTTGGAGGAAAGTGCCCATCGGTGCAACCACTGCAGGAACAGGGACTTCATTCCTTACCACCATTTCATAGTGGATATCCGACTCAACCCCTTGGATATGGATACCGTCAAGAAGATGGCAAAGTCTCAAGGATATAAAAGTAAAATTTAATTCACTTCTAACCAATCCCAGCTCTTGTTTGGACGTCTTAGAGATTAAAATCTGTATGAATTGATTGGGTCAGGACCTTAAAGGCTCCAATCCCCTGGGGTTTGGGACACAAGCCGTGAGACAGGTCCACGGGGCAGGAAAGAGCTGGCAGTGCAGCTGGAGTAGCAGAGTCCATCTCCCTGGGACTTCCATACAGAACCCTGGCAAACAAAGGCAGCTGAGCTGAAATCAAAGTGTCTCCCAGCAAGGGATGGAACCCAGAGAGGTGGCATGTGGGTTAACTTCCACGATGTTCCCTGAGCCTTGAGGAGTCAACACAGATGTCTCCGTTAGGGCTGAGCACGCCACAGTCACTTATGCTTGGTACTTTATCCAGCTTTGAGTCTCTGCTTAGTCATCACCTACTCAAACAGAAGCCCCCTGACCAAGACGGAGAGCAGCACTCAGCTATGGCTATAAGCAGAAATACTTAGAAGGCATTTTGACACCTTGTCATTTTAGCAAAGCAACAATAATAGGTTATCCTATTATCTAAAATAAATGGAAATAGCCTATATTGGTTTTAGGGGAACCTCTGGATCCTTGCTGACCATAGGAGGTATCCCACACCTGCTTCTGGCATTTCTGCTTAACAACCTATGACTTATGGTGGCAACATCTTCCATTCATACAAGGGTACTTCCCTTCAAACTTTTTTTTTAAATAATTAGGCAACAAAATAGTAGGTTTCAATGTGGCTTTTTCATATATACATGTTTAGTTTCAGTTAACTCTCTTCCCCCTTCAGTTCTCTCTCTGTCTCTCATTTCTGAGACAGGGTCTCATTATATAGCCCTGTTAGCCTGGAACTCACTACTTAGACCAGGCTGGCCTTGAACTTGGGAGCGGTGGTATTACAGTCACATGCAGTCATACCCCAGCTCTGCCTCCCGTTTTCAAGAGGGCGGAAAGATGACAGCTATTAGGGACTTTGAGATGGCTCAGAGGAGAGAGGCGACTACTGTCAACCTGGCAAATAAGTTTGATTCCTGGGACCCACATGGATTGTAAAAAGGACCTGCTTCCCACAGCTGTCCTCTGATGTCTTCATGCACACTGAGACACATATGCCCACTTACACAAATAAATAATGTAAAAGAAGAGGGTCCATCTTTAAGTTTAGATTCTTAGAGTCAAGTCTTCCAAGGACTTAGGCACACAGAAGTTCATCAGCGGTAGGGCTCATACCCCAGGTCAATGAGGTGTCAGAGAAATGTACCCAGTTGTCACCAACGGCTGACTACTATCACTTATTATCCTTGACGTTACATTTTTTTTTCAAAATTGAAAATATATTTATTACGATTACAAAACTAAACTGATTGTTGTACATGCCTGTAATCCCAACACTTGGAAGACGGAGGCAGGAAGATGAGGAGTTCGAGGTCATCATTGGTTAGATAGCAGGTGTAAAGCCAGTCTGGGCTCCAAGAGACCTTGTCTCAGAGAAATCGAAGTTAATACACGTGTAGAATGCTGCTGACATTAAAATCTGTACCTAGAAACCAAGACACAGTGGATGCCGACATCTAAAATGAGCTTCTAGATGGTGCTACACAAATGACAAAGGCTTGGTTAGAGTTCAAGGGTAGAGTTCTTATGCAGTGTGCTAAGAACACCGGCAAAGCTCTGCGTGCAGGCTGGTGGTCGCACATGTCAGAGAATCTATTCTGTAAGGACAAGAGCACAGAATCTTCAAACTGCATTTTTAGGAACTAAGAGATCTCTTCAGGTGTGTGGAGGCTGAGGCAGGGGGATGGAGAATGGGGAGTAGGAGGGCTGCAGAGCTCAAGGCCAGCCTGGTTACATAGTAAAACACTGTCCAAAACAAAGCAAAACAAACCCATGAAGTCATATTTTTGCTAGGCGGCTGTCCTACCTCTGCCACTGGCAAACACTCTGAGATAGGCTGCTCTCCCACTTAGGAGTCTTTCTTCTCCCCATGGGACTTTCTAACCTAATGAAGTCTTATTAGATGGAAGGTGTCTACTTCAAGACTTTATCTCCTTAAGTTAGCCTTCGGAGTACTTCATTAGAGTATCTGTGTTTTCTAGACCATGTAGGATGAGTCAGCAGAGTACTTGCCTAGCATATTCAAAGCCCTGAGTTTGAATCTTAGCACTGCACTTCAGCAATTCCAATTTTTGGGAGAAGACAGGAGGATGCAAAGTTGAAGGTTATCCTTGGTTACAAGTTGAGTTCAAGGGCAGCCCCATCTCAAAACAACCTACATATGTATGTGTGTGTATGTATTTAAATTTCGATTTCTTTAGGACACATTAATGTTACTTTATGATTGTTCAACTGTAGTTTTAATTATTGCAGGTTAAATGGGTTAGGATAATGTTATCAGCTATAACAAACCAGCATTTCAGTGGGGTCAGCACAGTGGAATGGGATTTTATTTACCAGCCTTTGTAATAATCCACTAAGCCGGGTGGTGGCCGCACACGCCTTTAATCCCACCGCCCGGGAGGCAGAGGCAGGAGGATCTTTGTGAGTTTGAGACCAGCCTGGTCTACAAGAGCTAGTTCTAGGACAGGCTCCAAAGCTACAGAGAAACCCTGTCTCAAAAAACCAAAAAAAAAAAAAAATCCACTAAAATTTTGACAAGTGGTCTGGCAGACAGCTACAGACTCGTGCTCCTCCTGGTTGGTGCTTTGCTTTGGCTGTTCAGAACCAGTTACATTCCTGTCTAAGGAAAGAACAGGGTAGAAACCCATCACTTCAGAAGTGACACCCATCACGTATGATCTGATTCTACCAGAGAAAAGAACCACATGGCTTTTTCTAAGCTGAGGTGCCTGGGGTGGGGCGGTGATGGACTGGAAAATATGGTTCCTTGCTGGGTAAAGGGAATAAGAGTCTTTCGTGGATGGCAAACATCTCATTTGCTCAATTATTTTCTAGCTGAAGAGGAAGTCATCTTTTCTAAGTCAGAGCTCCCTAAGAAATACAGATTCCCTGAGAACCTCAGGTACGCACATATGTAGTTTTTAGGAGCTAGAACAGAAGCAGGGGTCATGAAATCACTCTTGGGGTCACTTCTGAGTTAGCTCTTTAGGTCTCTTAGGTACATAGGAAAACTGGTAGGAGCTGCCTGGTGCATCTGGCCAGTGAAAGCAATACTGGATCTCTGTTAGTCTTCAAAGATAATTTCATATTAAAATCTGTGCTATGTCTGTAATCTATTGATGATCTACTTATTCTTATATTTAAACAGTGACACAGAAACAAAGGAAATAATATTACATTTCTTTGACAAAGTTATCCTAAAGATGAGGTCGTCTCCAGAAGACATCATTCCATCAGAACCGTGCCAGTGTGAGGAGCTGCTCCAGATTGTCATCTTGCCACTGGCCCAACATTTTGTAGCCTTAGAAGAAAACAACAAAGCCCTGTACTACTTCCTAGAAATTGCATCTGCTTATCTCATCCTGGGTGACAACTATAAGGTAAGCCATTGTTCTACACCTCCTCTTCCTCTTCCACCCCTAAGACTCAGACACACAGCCAGAGTCCAGCTCCTGGGTGCTTTTGTACGACTTCATGTTGATCCCTGCCAGCAGCCCTTTCCTTAGAAAAATCACATTGCTGAGAAGGGAAGTGATCTCGGACTGAGAAAAGAGAGTTAGAGCAATTCCAAGTGCCATCATCGTCTTAGTCAGTGCTCTATTGCTGTGAAGAGACTCCATGGCCACAGCAACTCTTATAAAGGAAAGCATTTAACTGGGGGCTTGCTTACAGGTTCAGAGGTTTAGTTCATTGTCATCATGTTGGGAAACATGATGGCATACAGACAGAAGTATGGTGCTCAAGAAGGAGCTGAGATTTCTATACCGAGATCTGCAGACAGCAGGAAAAGTGAGCCACTGGGCTTCTGAAACTCCAAAGCCCACCTCCAGTGACACACTTCCTCCAACAAGACCACACGTACTCCAACAAGGCCACACCTACTAATAGTGCCACTCCCTAATGACCAAGTATGCAAATCTATGCGTCTACAGGAGTCATTCCTATTCAGACCACCACAATCATCATGCATCATGGCTTGGTGGCATGTGCCTGTGATGCCAGTACTTGGGAGGCAGAGGCAGGACGGTCAGGATCTAGTCAAGGCCAGATTCAGCTATATGGCAAGTTTATGGCCACGTAAGATACACAAGACCCTGTTTTGGAAAAAAAAAGTAATTAATAATTGATTGATTATAGCACTACAACCAAGCCAGGCATGGTGGTATACTTCAGAAGCTGAGGCAGGACAGTTACAAGCTTGAAATCAGCCTGAGCTACATAGCAAGTTCAATACCACCCTAGGTTACAAAGCAAATCTTCCATTAATTAATGAAATATTGGCCCTTTTGAAATTATCCAGGAGAGAGGAAAACGGACTTACATGCATGATCTGGGTTCATTCTTAGAATAAATGTTTCGTTTTCAACACAGTCCTGATAAGTAACTCCCCAGTGGTTTGTGCTTTGCTGTCCAGCAGCACTTTAGAGTACAGAAATATCTATAGGTTTCCTGGTTGATGGGAATTTGATTTTAGTCCTGTAGCCCTCACTTTTGTTTCCGTGTAGCTTGGCTAAACCATCACAGACAAACTTGAGACTACCAACATTAGTTAACACTCCCCTAGGAAAATTGTAAGTTTCCATGGCAACATTCCCCTGGAACTGAGGTAATTATATGCATATAACGAAACAAAAAAGAAGTGATTGCTAAATCTAGCAGCTAGATGTAGACATGAAGCTAAAATAGTCACCCAGCTTCTGTCTAGTTTAGAGGCCCAGTATACCCAATGGGACCAGGTATGGGGATGGCCTGGGAATTGAAGTGGCTCCGGCTTCCCTTGCTTCAGTAGTAACTGATGTAATAGACCCTCTGTCACCACGTTTCTTCCCTTTTCTGGTTGGTTGCAGGCATACATGTATTTGGGTGAGGGAGAACGGTTGCTGAAAACTCTGACGAATGAAAATTCTTGGAGCCAGACCTTTGAATATGCTACATTTTATAGTCTCAAAGCCCAGGTAAGAAACCACTGGAGGCTTAAAGTTGGCAATCTACAGAAGGAGCAGAAGTCATCTGCATGTATCCTCTACTCTCCTCTCACCCACTGCCCCAGATCCTTGCCCAAGACTCTAGCACCCCAAGCTTCTTGACTCAATACTGTCTCGCTATAACTTGATCTCTTTCCTGCCAAGTAAGCTGACATTGTTATGAAATGTCTTTGTAATAGTGCACATGAATGACTAAATATTCCCTTATATGATACGATGCCAAACCCTACTCTGCATTCTTCCTTGTGCAGGCCCCCAGTAAACATTTATTTTTAATATTATGTCAAAGCACAGGAAGATTCTGTTTCTGGGTCACGGTTAAGCTTTTTAGACGCGTATTCCTCCACATTTATTGGAACACATCGACTGAGTCTAGAGCACACTGACTATAGTCTAACACAGAATGCTTTTCTCCCTCCCTTCCCATCTCCCCTAGATTTGTTTTAATATGGGGCAGACGGCACTGGCCAAGAAAATGCTGCGAAAGGCACTGAAACTTCTCGGCCGTGTGTTTCCTTCCAACTTAATCAGCCTGCTTTTCCAAACACGCGTGGAAAAGAACAGATTCTCCCACTTGATGAACCAGCATCCCCAGGAGGGCTCGCTGCCAGGGTAAGGGAAGGAGCCGGGGAAAGTGGAGGGTCTCATTCCCGTTCCCCAGATGAGAAGAGCTTCCACACAGCGTAAGTCTCTTCTTGCGGCATGATGCTCCAGTAGCTCAAACACTCCTGTTTGGTTTGATCACTTGTAGGATGGTGTGGAGGCAGATAGGGTAAGGGTTTGCTGGCCAGCCAGGGTGCCTAGAGCACTTCACAAACAGCTTTTGTCAAAGAGTTCCAGGTGATAAAATATGGGATCCTTCACAAAGTGGCCTTCTTAGGGTTTCTATTGCTGTGAAGAGACGCCATGACCATGGTAACTCTTATAATGGAAACGCATTTAATTGGGTGGCTTACATTTTCAGAGGTTTAGTCCATTATCATCATGGTGTGACATGGTGGTGTTGCAGGAAGACGTGGTGCTGGAGAAGGAGCTAAGAGTCTTTACCTCTTGACCCTCAAACAACAGGAAGTGAACTGAGATACTGGGTGTGGCTTGAGCATACACAGAACCTCAAAGCCCACATCCACAGTGACACACTTCCCCCAACAAAGTCATACCTCCTAATAGTGCCACTCCCTACGAGCTTGGGGGGGGCAATTAAATTCAAACTACCATACAAAGTGAGCACCAAGTCTCTTTCTTATGCAAACAATGACTCTCCTCTGGATCCAGAATCAGGTATCAGAACCAGTGCCCTGTTCCTTAGGACCTCAGCAGCAAGCACCCCCTCTTCCATGCATTACTAAGATACTAATTATTATTCTTACTTCAAAGAAAACTAGCAGGCCTTGAGGACATCTGCCAAAGGATAAACTTCCCCAACCTTCTATGAATTTGATAAGGGTTACATTAGGGATAGGTGGTCATTAATTTAAGATTTGGTCTACAAATGAACAACAAATAAAAAATGATTGAAGGGCTGAAGATGTCTCAGCAGTTAAGGGTGCTTACTGAATAACCATGAAGACCAGAGTCTGGATCCCAGTACATAAAAATAAGCCAGGTATTGAGGAGCATGGCAGCAAACATGAGGCATGGCGGGAGGAACAGCTAAGAGCTCACATTGTGAACTGTCAGTGGGAAACAGAGAGTGAACTGAACATGGCACCAAGACCAGCCCCCGGCAACATACACCCTCCAATAAGGTCACATCTTCTAAGCTTCCCCAACTAACTGGGGACTGAGAGTTCAGATGCCAGAACCTATGAGGGACATTTTCATTCAAACTACTATACCATGCATCCCCAAAATGGTTGTAACTCCAGTTCTGAGGGATCTGATATGCTCTTATACATATGTGTAGGTGTGGGTATCACATGTACCTATAAATATACAAAATAAGTAGATAACTACAATGAATATTTAGGAAGAAGATACCAGTGGAGCTGGGAGCTCATGCCTGTGATCTTGGCACTTGGAGGACAGGCAGGAGAGCACATGAGTGCTTGGAACCAACCCGCTTCATTTTTATGAAGCACATTTTCTTTCTTATAAAATGGAGACCATGGTATCTATTTAGTGATGACATGGGTCTTTTTTAAAAATTTATTTCCTTTTATCTGTGTGAATGTTTCTCCTACACGTATGTTTGTGTACCATGTGCATGTCTGGTGCCCACTAGGGTCAGACGACAGTGTCAGATCCACTGCAACTGTACTTCGGGTGGTTGTAAGCCATCATTCGGTGCTAGGAATTGAACCTGGGTGCTCGGAAGCAAGTGCTCCTCCCCATAACAGTTTAGATAAAAACGCCTGCTCTTGTCAGGTATCAGTAATTAAGGGAAGCTGGTTAAAGGTACACGGATGCCATTCATCCCACTCGAGTCTCCAGGAAAGGAGGGGATGACTTGACCCCATTTCACACAGAAGGTGAAATTCAAATCAAGCAATTAATTCAATGTAACCCACTTAAATGCTTCATGAAAATGAATGTGATCGTCAGTCGTGGGTCGGACCTGCAGTTCAGGTAAGGGCTCTGGGAAGATGAGCAGGAGGGCACAGGAGGGCGTGAGCCCAGTGGTGATGAGGCCTTCTCTGTCCATCTGCCGTCCTGTGACAGGAAGAAGCTGGCACTACTTTACCTGCAGTCGGCCTGCTTCTCCTTGCTGTGGAAGATCTATAGCTTGAACTTCTTTTTCCACTACAAGTACTACGGCCGGCTGGCGGTGACGATGCAAATGAATGCCTCACTGGAAACGCAAAGTGATTTCCAGGTACATTGGCAGCTGCCCTTGAAACTGCTGAATCTCATTTAGAAAACCACAAACCTCCTAGCCAAAGCCAGTGGGGAACTGGAAATCGCGCGGTCATAGTGGAGGCCTGTCTGGCCAGGTGGTTTTGACAGCAGCTAACAAACACTTTGGCCCCAGATGACTCTATGGTCAGAAATCAATAAGGAGTCAAACAGCTTTTGCTTTTGTGGGTTGGAATTGATCTTATAGGGCACAAAGTGAGAAAAACTTAAAATTCTTAAAGACAGCAGAAGAGTATATCAACATAATTAACATTTACATTAAAAATACTATAGTTCTACGAACAACAGCAGCAAAATACAATGAGGAGTGTGGCATTGTATTAAGTTTTTGTAAATATCTTAATAAGTTTTTGATTTATGGCTCCACTGTGTTTTTGTCTTGTTTTGTTTGTTTGTTTGAGACAGGGTTTCTCTGTATAGCCCTGGCTGTCTTGGAACTCGCTCTGTAGACCAGGCTGGCCTTGAACTCACAGAGATCCACCTACCTCTGCCTCCCAAGTGTTGGGATTAAAGGCATGCATCACCATGCATGGCTTGTGTGTCTTCTTTTGCTTGAGGAAGATTCATATTTCTTTGAGCCAGGCCTCCCTCTATAGCCCAGGCTGCCTCCCAGTTTGCAGCATCCTGAGTACTGGGATTACAGGTGTGTGCCACTAGGCCTGCTTGGATTATTAGATGTTTATCTCATCTCTACTGAGGTTTAGTATCACATGTGATGCTTCTGGAAAACTCAGTAGTATACTGCAGAGAATGAGAGCTGAAGAAGCTAAACATAAAAGGATGGCTCTCTTTCAAAAGACAGAATCAAGCCACGGACAGTTTCAGACAACAGAAGGACCAGATGAGAACCCAGAGAGTGGTTTCCAGACCCCACCCATCAGCAGTGGGACCACCAGCAAGCCACACAACTCTGAGTTTTCTATCTGCCCCACAATCTGAAACAGTTGAACTCTGTTCTAACGGAGTAAGTCACAAAACAATCCCACACCAGTTTGGAATTATGATTAATAAAAGGGTTATTTATTTAAAGGAAAAACTGACAGATCACTGTCCTAGACAACAGCCCTCTTCATGACCAGGAAAAGAGTGTGGTAGCCGGAAGCGGAGTACAAAGCAAGAGAGAGAGAGTGCATGGCTACTGCTGCTTTTTCAAACCAAAGAGACTGTACCCAAGTGGGCCGGTATCTTAAAGGCTATTGGCTGAAGGAGTGGAAGGAGCTCCCGCAGCACCTCTCCCTTTCGTTTAAGAGAGTTCTAAACCTACTACAAAACTATATACAATAAGAACAAATATCCTATTTTAACTAGCTTATGTCTTGTATAATAAATAACTTAGCCAAGTCATGAGAGGAAAGTAACTACATTTATCTAGTCTTCAACCCCATTGAAGATCCGAGAAGGGAAATAATGTTACCTGAGTAATTAGGAAGTGCAATCAAACAACTTCCAAAATGTGCAACAAATCACAGAGACAACTGGCCACCTGGGCAATCACCCAAAGTCATGTTTGCAACATTGAAGCAACCAACTTTGGCTAAGGCCTAGAATAACTGACAGATATATTTTTAAAGCAAGAAATTTTTCAAAACCGTCTTACCCTGTCTTGGCAAGATTTGTCAGTTCTGCTTATCCGTTTCCGGATACTATATATTTTGTCAGTAGTTGAGGTATGGGCAGTTTCTTGCCCAGAGGCCGGTTTTGCCAAGAAGAAGACAAGCTCCAACTGGAGTGTCTTTGGTGCTCAACAATCTCTCGGGAATAGATCGGTGTTGCCAGGAGCAATTGTGTCTGGCTACCACAGAACTCTAAGTTAGATTAAATGCCATTTTCTACAGCTCTTTGAAGAGGTTGAAGATTATCTATTTATACGGAATATAATCTCTATGTATCTAAAAAACCTGATTAGTCTAACTATAAATATGACAAACATAGATGATTATTGATCTATAATTCTTAATACCTATCTAACTTAAAGACTAAGACAATAAACAACTGTGCAATAAATGAGGACAACGACCTCCAAATTTAAACAATGTACAAGTATCTTGATCAGAGGTAGAAATGTACACTGTATTATGGTAAATATATATATATATAAATACATAAAAAATGTTTTAAACAGAGGTAGAAGTATGCATGCATATAATATTCAATATAATTTAACTTTGTATCCATATACAAGAATCTATGCCAATGTAATTGTCTATAAACAATAACTCACAAATACCAATCTATTATCCCATCATCCAATTTTCCCTCTTTTTTTTCAAAAAAGATCCCTGAGCTTATAAAATTCCTCCCCCAACCCTCAACCGTATACCAATTATAATCAACCCCTAAATGAGGTTCCCTAAACCTGAGGACAAACTGTGCTGGGAGAGGGGATGTCGTCCTCTAGAATTACTTCCAGCTGTCATGGGGGCGACGTTCTTTCTAGGGGATTCTGTGAAAGTATAATGACGGCTAAATTTCAAGATCAATGTCTGGTAAAATTGAAAATAGTCTCTGAGTATTTTGTGGAGGTCTGGCCAGAATGTTGTAAAAGATGTTCACCATTTCAGCTAACCAAGTTGGAACCGTCTTGTGCAGCTGGTACCCAAAATAGATCTTGTAGTAACACTGTCAGTATCATGACATCATATCAACCAGGTGGAGTTGTTGTAATGGGGCCCCATCTTCTTCCTGGAAACTTCAAAGATTACTGCAGGAAAATTTATTGTTCATTGTGGAAAACTTAAACATTAATTATATAGACATATACAGATATATCTATTCAATGAAAGGTATGATAGATATGAAGAAAAGCAAAGATGTTTTCTAAATTCCTTTTTTCCTTCTGTTCCATATCATGGCTCCTGACATGAGACAGAAACTCTGGGTTTTTCTCTTAACAACAGGCTTGGAATTAGAGAGGGACTGAGCCAGAGTCCAACTCCAAAACCAGCTCCAAATATTTATAAATATAAATAAACACAGATATAAATATATAAACATTGTTACTTATGGAACCTATTCGATTTTCTTGGTGATCCATATTGGGTAGTAATTTTTTCCAACTGTCAGTATTCCAACATCCAGGGTCCCTTGAATTTTTTGAAGACGAGTGTTTTCCTGTGGGGATAAGAACAGAACCCTGCCCCCATCTTATATGTTTTTCTTACCACCTGTATGATTATCATCATTGTGGATGAGTTGTCATTTTTCCTTTCCAAGAGGTTTCTCCTCTTCAAACTGAACCTTTATTAATTTTGATGGTATCCACAATTTTTCTTCTCCTGTGGAAACAAGAGCAAAACCCCTTCCCCAATGCAGCACATCTCCTGGCTTCCATTGCGAGGTCAGCACATCCTTGAAATAAACTGGTTGATTTAATTCAGCAGATTTTTCCATTATCCAATGTCTTTCTGCTGCTGTTGTCCTTTTCTCATTAGCATTAAGAAAATTCAAGGTTAATAAGGCATTATGTAATCTATTTCTGGGGGCATTTTCCACCCCTTTCTGTTTGTTTAACATATCCTTTATAGTTCGATTTGATCTTTCTACAACTGCTTGACCTGTAGGATTTTGTGGTATACCTGTAACATGCTCAATATTATAATAAGCAAAAAACCATTCCATTTTCCTAAAGACATAAGCTGGACAATTATCTGTTTTTATTTGTGTAGGTATACCAATGATTGCCATAACTTCTAATAAATGTGTGATTATTGAATCAGCTTTTTCTGAGCTTAAAGCAGTTGCCCACTGAAAGCCTGAATAAGTGTCAATAGTGTGATGTACATATTTTAATTTTCCAAATTCTGCAAAGTGGAACACATCCATCTGCCAGATTTCATTCCTTTGAGTACTCTTCGGGTTAGTCCCTGCAGGTAGTGGTGTTTGGTTATATAAAGAGCAAGTAGGGCATCTCTTTATAATCTCCTTAGCTTGTTGCCATGTAATAGAAAACTCTTTCTTTAAACCTTTGCTATTGACGTGATGCTTTTTATGAAATTCTGAGGCCTGCAACATGCTTCCAACCAATAATTGGTCAATTTCTGCATTACCTTGTGCTAGAGGACCTGGCAGACCCGTATGGGATCAGATGTGTGTTATGTACATCGGACAAAGCCTATTCCTGATTATGTCTTGTACCTGAATAAACAATGAAGTCAATTCTGTATCATCTGGTATAAATTCAGCAGTTTCAATATGCAAGATAACTCTTTCTCCATATCATGAATCAGTAACTATATTAAGAGGTTCTTTAAAATTCCTTAGTACCATAAGAATGGCATATAATTCTGCCTTCTGAACAGAATTATAAGGGCTTTGTTCTACCTTACTCAATTCGTCTGATTTGTAACCTGCCTTCCCTGATTTATTAGCATCAGTATAAAATGTACGGGCTTCAGTTATTGGAGCATCATGTATAATTCGAGGAAGAATTCAAGAAGTTCTCTTTATAAGGTTAAGTCTATCGCTTTTGGGATAGTTGCTATTAATTTCTCCCAAAAAATTAGCACAAGCTCTTTGCCATGGTTCATTGTCTTCCCATAACTTTATTTCATCAGTAGTGAAAGGCATTATAATTTCTGCTGGGTCTATACCTGTTAGTTGACGAAGTCTCAGTTTACCTTTTATAATTAATTCAGAGACCTTTTCCACATAAGTTTTTAATTTTTTACTTGGTTTGTGTGGTAAAAAGATCCATCCTAAAATAATATTTTCCCTCTGCACTAAAATTCCTGTAGGAGAAATTCTGGAAGGCAATATGACTAGAATACAACTAAGATTTGGATTCAACCTATCCACATGTGCCTCCTGTAATTTTTCCTCAACCATTGTCAGTTCCTTTTCTGCTTCAGCTGTTAATTCTCTGGGACTATTCAAATCTTTATCACCATCTAAGGTTTTGTTTAAATGAATTATTAGATCAGGTGTTATCCCAACAGCTGGTCGTAGACTGGAAATGTCTCCTAACAATCTTTGAAAGTCATTAAGAGTCCATAATCGGTCTCTCCTAATTTGTGCCTTTTGTGTTCTAATTTTCTGTAAACCTATTCTGTAACCTAGGTAATTAACAGACTCTCATCTTTGAATCTTTTCAGGAGCAATTTGTAATCCCCATTTAGGCAAAACTATCTTTACTTCCTCAAACATTCTTTCTAAAGTATCTATGTTTGAATCAGATAGTAAACTGTCATCCATGTAATGGTAAATTATAGACTTAGGGAATTGCCTACATTATTATTTCCAATGGCTGACTCACAAAGTATTAACACAGACTGGGGCTATTGAGCATCCCCTGTGGGAGTACAGTCCACTGGCATCTCCTAGTAGGCTGAGAGTTATTATAAGTAGGCACTGTAAAGGCAAATTTTTCTCTCTCCTTTTCTTGTAAAGGTATAGTGAAGAAACAATCCTTTAAATCAATAACTATAAGAGGCCATCCTTTGGGTAACAGAGAAGGCAGAGGAATTCCAGACTGTAGAGGGCCCATAGGTTGAATTACCTTGTTGACAGCCCTTAGATATGTCACCATTCTCCATTTACCAGATTTCTTTTTTACAACAAACACAGGAGAATTCCAAGGGCTAGTTGACTCCTCAATATGTCGAGCTCTAATTGTTCCTGTACCAATTTTTCTAAAGCCTGCAATTTATCTTCAGCTAGAGGCCATTGCTTAACCCATTTTGACTTCTCAGTTAGCCATCTTAAAGGTAGGGCTGTTGGTACCTCTAAAGGTTTGTTAGTTGCTTTATGTTCTTGTATAGCCTGAATGGCTGGTGACCTTTGTGCATAGTACCTTATTACATCCTTCCCAGAATTATGAGTTCCTGGGACTTCAGGAATGTTAATCTGGTATTCCGTTGCTGTAGCAGGTCACGGCCCAATAAATTTATTGCAATATCAGCTATATATGGCCCTAGCTTTCCTCTTTGACCTTCTGGCCCAATACAGTCAACCCATCTCGTGCTTTGTTTAACTAAAGATATGGTTCCAATTCCTAGTAATTGAACATCTGCCTCTTGAAGAGACCAATTTGGATGCCAAGATTCTGGAGTGATGATACTCAAATCCGCTCCTGTGTCTATCAAGCCAACAATCACAATTCCATTTATACGTACTCTCAGATTTGGTCTCTGATCATTTATAGAGGTTTGTAAAAATATATGCTTCTTATTTCCTATTTGAATTTCTGACTTATCCTCCAAATTTAAGCCATCATTTAGAAGCTTATGGTCTTGCACAGAAGGTTCTAGAATTTTTAATTTTCCTGATGTGACATATCCTCCACAGTTACTGGGAACAACTGGGCCGCTTTTGGCTTGGGGGCCTGTGAGAGGCCCCTCAGGGAGTTTCCCGATGTTATCAGGTTGCCTTGTCTGTCTGTTGTTGATCTGCATTCATTGGTCCAATATCGCCCTTTACCACACCTCCTACATATACCTGAAGGCCGAGGTTTCCTATTCTTACCATTCCCAGCTAAGGTATTATTCCTAGAAATTCCTTGCCTGCAATCCCTTTTCAAGTGTCCTAATTTACCACAATTAAAACATTTGGCAGGTCGATGTCCCCTCATTGCTTTGGAAATCACTTTCCCTACCCAAGATTCATCATCGTAGTTAAATGTCTGAAAATTCATGGAATGCTGAATCCATTCATCCATAGGTGCTGATCTAGACTTTAAAAGCCCAATTATCTTTTTGCATTCTAAGTTTGCATTTTCAAAAGCCAGTAATTCAAGAACTATTCATCTAGCTTCTGGGTCTGTTACTCCTATGTTCAGAGCCTTAATTAATCTTTGCAAAAGTCGCCAGGTGGTGGTGGTGCACGCCTTTAATCCCAGCACTCGGGAGGCAGAGGCAGGCAGATGTCTGTGAGTTCGAGCCTGGTCTACAAGAGCTAGTTCCAGGACAGGCTCCAAAGCCACAAAGAAACCCTGTCTTGCAAAACCAAAAAAAAAAAATCTTTGCAAAAGTCAGTATAGGGTTCTCCCTGTCCCTGCCTAACCCTGGTATATGACTCTATCCTTCCCCTAGTTCTGGTATTCTATCCCAGGCATTCAAGGCTGCTTTGTGGCATAGGGACAATACTTCTTTGTCGTAAAAAGCTTGGACCTGTGGATCAGCATAAGCTCCTACACCAAGAATTTGATCCTGGGAAACCTCCACACCCTTTGCTCTCCCTTGATGTTCCATATGTTTGGATTCTTCTCTGAAATAAATTCTAAATATCAAGGAAGGTCCATATTCTAACACCGTGGATGCTACCTGGGAGAAATCATGGGGCATAGCCCTGACATTAGAAGCCCAAGTCCTTATCATTTCCTTAACAAATGTAGAGTGCAAGCCATAAGTAATGATAGTGTGCTTAATTTCCTTTAGATCATTCATTCCTATCAGCGTCCATTTACCTTCTTTGGCTCCCTTTGAGCCTTTAGAAGTTGACACTTTGTCAGATAAATTACAGGGTATGTCGCTAAAATCCTGGGTAAACCAGTTCTGACAGCCGGTGGTGACAGTGTATCCTGCCCTTGTGTCTTCTCACCCTGTTCATCAGCTCCAGTAATTTCCTCAATCATTTCAAATCTCTTAATCATTGTCTCTCATAAAGCCTGAATCTCCTGACCTGCAAGTGTTTCTAGTGATTTCCCTAAGGTATCAATTTTCTGGTCCCCATTCTGCACCTGTGATTCCAAGGTCTTAATGTTTCCTTTCAAAGATAACATCTCCTCCTTGAAATGCTCCTGAACATCATATAAATTGCCATCCTGGAGGTATATTCTGTCTGTTACCTTATCAAAACTCTGTGATAACTTCTAAATGTCAAATTCAACAGCCTGGACCCTCTCAGGTAAGTTCCTAGTACCCTTACATATGGAGTCAATTTTGCCTATCATGGCAAAAATCCTATCAATTAATGCCATATACTTCTATAATGATATAATATGAAGAAGAAAACTGAAACCAGTAAATTGAGTCCTCTCCATAGGCATATAGGCCTCTTGTGATTTCTCCCATAGTGGCAGCAAAAACCGCAGCAAAAGTCCCATTAAAAACAAAACCTGCCATTTTACCTGTTAACCAGCAGATGGCGCTGTTTCTGAGTCATGCCTGGAACCAATGCAACGGTGTCACGATAAATCCTGTTTTAAAATCTTCCTGATATTTGTTTAAAAACTGGGGAAAAATGAGTCACTTGAGAGGTTAGATGTAGTACACAAAGGGAGAAAACCCAGAGTCCAGGCACAGGGCACAAAAACCCAGGGAACTGCTAGCGGCTGATAAATAGTGCAGCTCAACCCGGGCACCCGCCTTGCTGCTCCACTCTGACCTGATGCAGGGGGTCGTGACACAGCTGCTGTGAGAGCTGCTGATTGTGCACTCAGCGTCCCTGTGCTGGGACAAAGGGTCACGCTGCAAACGCTGCTGTAGCAGTGCTCCACTCAGTTGTGGTGGGGATTTCATACAGTGTGTCTATTTGAGCTTCCGGGGACGGCACAGGGAGTTTTTGCCCCAGGGAGTTTTCAGCATTTGGCAACAGCTTGTGCTCTGACTCACACTGCCTAAGCGCTGGCTACAACGGGAAATTAAAAACTGCTCAGAAAAGATCAAACCAGGCAGACAGAGACTGTCCAGGCCCGTGGATTCTGGGAGGCATGGAGTTTAAATCCATGTCAAAAGGCAAATGATAGGGTGCGTGGGGACTTGAAGCCAATCCGAGGCATGTGAAGAATTGTGGCAAGAAAAGCCACTGCTCGAGATTCTATATTGAACTGCTGGCTCCATGCACAGGCCGTGGCTGAGGGAGGGCTCCAGCCAAGCCGCGCTGGCAGCAGGCAGCCAAGCCAGGGGTGGTTCTAAAACCAAACGTTGGGCGCCAGGTAACAGAGTAAGTCACAAAACAATCCCACACCAGTTTGGAATTATGATTAATAAAAGGGTTATTTATTTAAAGAAAAAACTGACAGATCACCGTCCTAGACAACAGCCCTCTGCATGACCAGGAAAAGAGTGTGGTAGCCAGAAGCAGAGTCTGAAGCAAGAGAGAGAGCACACGGCTACTGCTGCTTTTTCAAACTAAAGAAACCACGCCCAAGTGGGCTGGTATCTTAAAGGCTATTGGCTGAAGGAGCTCCCGCAGCACTGTTCTCTGGGTCCACACACAAGGAGTCAGACTGTTGCTGATGTAGATTGTTCATTTGCCCACCACCATGCTTCCTTTGAGGTAGCAGTTTGCATGTTCATGCCAGGAATCTGGAATTTGCAAAAAACAACTTTGCGATTTAACAAGTACCTAGAGACTTGCCTTTGACAGAATCTGAGAACTTCTGGGAAGAAAAGTCCTCCTGGAAAAATGCCCTAAAAAAGCCTCCCCTGTACAATCACACACCAACATATAATACTCAGACTATTAGAGAATCTATTATTAGCTTATTCTCCTGTATTTTTCAAAGCAGTTTATAAAATGAATTTTGTATTATGTATGCACATATGAAAGCATGTATATATACGTGAGTGTGCACACATATGCATGTGTGTGTGTGTGTGTAAACTGATTCTTCAGAAGGAATTATTTTGTCCTTGGCTTTCTCTAAGCATTTATATTCTGAGGCAACTTTCTCATTTTAAAGATTTGATTAAAGAGTGAGCAACTTCTCAAGTCTCCAATTATGTTATAAATTAGTCCTTCCTTTATCAAACTAACCAAACCATTACAACATTTCTTATTATTACAAAAGCGATGCATAAGAAGGGTTAATACTTCTCTCTCAAATGCTCCCTTTCTTAACATGACTACCTACTGTGTAGACCTGATTGTACCTGCTCTGTTTTGTGCTGTGCAGCCATTTATCCACACGGGTAAACTATTGTTTTTATTTTTCATATGAGTTAAAATGTTCGTATTTCATTTAACAAATGTTTACAAGCAAGGCCATGAGGCTTATTCTGCAAGGCCCAGGAGTAGGTGGCAGATGCCTAATTTGACTTCTGCACCTAAGTCCATGACATTGGCCCCATGGCTAGCTGCAGTCTAAGTGTAGTGAACAGAGTTTCCTGGTAGCACTGATCAGGGCCTACACCTCGGGATTCTTCCTCAGTCTCTCGCCTTCTCTCTCTGTTACTGCCCTTCTAGATCATCAAGGCTTTTCTGGACTATTCACTGTACCACCATTTGGCTGGATACCAGGGCGTGTGGTTCAGATATGAAATCCTGGTCATGGAGCAGCTCTTGAACCTCCCCATGAAAGATGAGGCCATCGAAATCATGGCTTACGTGGCTGACACACTGGGCCATATCAAGTTCTTAATGGGTCATCTGGACTTGGCCATTGAGTTAGGTAAATGCTAGCTTGGCAAGAAAGGGCATAACGTTACATGCAGTAACCCCAAACACACCACGACTGTTTTCTTTCCAGGCTCCCGAGCCCATAAGATGTGGTCTCTTCTCCGGAATCCCAACAAGCACCATATGGTTCTCTGCAGACTGAGTAAATCTCTTTTCTTGAAAAGCAGGTATTTTTCCTAAAGTATTTTCCAAAGTTAGGATTCTCCTTTCCTTTCTGTGTCTGTGACAGAACACTACCCAAAAGCAGAGGGGTGTGGTGGTGTCTATTCTACCTTACACTTCCAGGCCACAGTCCACCACTGAGGAAATTCGGGGCAGGAACTGAAGCAGGAACCTGAGCAGAAACCATGGCTTGTTGCTGGCTTGCTCTTTTTTCCCTCTCTAGTCCAAGATTAGCTAGCTTTTAGAACCAGAAATCGTATCTCCCCCAGTAGGCTGGGCCCTCCAGCATCAATTAATAATCAGGACAACCCCCCACAGACATGCCCACAGGTCAGTGTGATCTATGCAATTCCTCAATCAGGAAGCTTTTCTCTCCGATGACTCTAGGTTATCGGGATGACAAAGCTAACGGGACAGGCACCTGTTTGGGAGTTCTGGCTTATTTCACCCTGATCATGGCATAGGAAAAGAAGCACAGTTTATGGCAAAATAATGTAACTGATAACTGTCATCTTTCACCTATTAATATTACATCAATTCCCCCCTACTGTTAATTTTTTTCCTTTTCATTTCTTGTTTGTTTGTTTGTTTTGTTTTGTTTTTGAGACAGGATTTTTCTGTGTAGCCCTGGCTGTCCTAGAACTCACTTTGTAGACCAGGCTGACCCCAAACTCATAGCAATTTGTTGTAGGATATTTTACTCTTTTGACTTTTTTGAGGGGCCTGTCACCTAGCTCCCAAATAAATTACGTGTGGAGGCTTATTCTTAGTTATGAATGCCTGGCCTTTACCTTGGCTTGTTTCTTGCCAGTTTTTCTTATCTTAAATTAACCTGTCTGTCTTTTGCCTCTGGACTTTTCTCTTTCTCTATTTTTGTATACCTTTCTTTGCTTCTTTCTCCGTGGCTTGCTGTGTAGCTGGGTGGCTGGCCGCAAAGTCCTCCTCTTCTTGTTCTCTTGCTGTTCTTTTCTCTCTTCCTCTGAGATTTCTCCTACTTATACTCTGCCTGCCAGCCCTGCCTATCCTTGCTCCTACCTTGCTATTGGCCGTCCATCTCTTTATTAGGACTGTCAGGTGTTTTAGACAGGCACAGTAACATAGCTTCACAGAGTTAAACAAATGCAGCATAAACAAAAATCACACACCTGAAAATGATATTCCCCAACAGCAATTCATCTACCTCTGCCTCCCCAGTACTGGAATTAAAGTAATGCACCATGACTGTTAATTCTTTTAATGGAGTTCTTTTCTGTTCAACTCTGAACTGGTTGCTCTAGCCAGGAACAGAAGGGCAATCAATCACACCTATTGCGGGAATTAGGGCCCCCATCCCTGCCAGGTCCAGGGGAATTAAAAAAGCATTGTGCATGCCCAAAGAACAGCAACAAAGACTCAAAGATCCTGGCCAGTTTGGCCTGATTCTAATCCCCCAGATATGGAAGAACCCTAAAAGAACAGTTTTGCGGGTGGGGGGGATCCAGTTGGAGACTTAGGTTCTAGTTCTGAGCAAAGGAAGGTTTGAAGGCTGTTTGTTGTTTGTTTGTTTTTTGTTTTTTTGAGACAGGATTTCTCTGTGCAAAAGCCCTGGCTGTTCTAGAACTCATTCTGTAGACCAGGCTGGCCTCAAACTTAAAATTGCCTGCCTCTGCCTCCTGATTACTAAGGTATATGTCACCACCACCACCCCCAGCTGAAGTCTGTTTTAAGAGTTGTATTTGTTTCTGAATTACTGTTTCTGATCAAGATTAACCTAGGCCAGGACCCAACTCCACCCTTTGCTCTCACTGCTTTTTAACCCCACCACTCATTCTGTTCCCCAGATATAAGCATTTGGTCCAGGTCCTTGGATGGTTGTGGGACTTCTCTGTAACAGAGGAGCACATCTTCAGCAAGGCATTTTTCTATTTCGTCTGTCTGGACCTCATGCTTTATTCTGGTAAGCATGGAATTTATTCTGGCTTTTGGAATGAAAAGAAATTGGGGTGGGTCCCCTAGCTGGAATGATGAAGCAGCTCTAAGGGTCTGGGGGCCACCTAGTTAGTGTTCAGGGATGGAAAGAGGCTGGTGATGTGACTCAAGGAGCTATTTAGCAATTAAAGGGAGCAGTAAACATCTGGTGAGGTGGTGCACATCTTTAACCACAACACTTGGGAGGTAAAGGAAGGCAGATCTCTGAGAGTTCAAGGCCAGCCTGGTTTACCCATGAGTTCCAGGACAGCCAGGGCTACATAGTGAGACTCTGTCTCAAAGTGGGGTGGGGAGGTGTGCTTGGGGATGAAGTGGGGTTGGGGAGGACAATGACAAAATAAAATCTGGAGAAAAGCTTGTAGGTCTGAGCTGTCAGATCGATTTCTGAATGAGTGTAGTCACCGGAACTGTTTTTACAATGTGCCTTTTACTAGGAGTATTCAATGTTCACAGGATTTTCCTAAGGCTTCATGTTGAAAAGCATGCCCAACACACGGCCTACAGGCTACATAGCTATGAGTGTGGCCTGACCTTGTTTGATCTCTGTTGCTGTGATGAAACACCATGAGCCCATGAGCAGTAGCAACTTGGGGAGGAAAGGATATATTCCACCTTAGAGTTACAATCCATCATTAAGGGAAGTCAGGGCAGGAACTCAGGGTAGGGCAGAAACCTAGAAGCAGGAACTGAAGCAGAGGCCACAGAGTAGGGCTGCTCACTGACTTGTTCTTTTGGCTTGCTTAGCCTGTTATACAGCCCAGGACCACCTACCACAACAGCTGGGCAGGACCCTTCCACGTCAGTGCCTACAGGACTGAAGGAGGCATATCCTCAATTGAAGTCCCTTTCCTAGATGACTCTAGCTTATGTCAAGTTGGCAAAAAACAAACAAACAAACAAAAAAAACCCAAAACAACAACAACAAAAACTAACCAGCTCATGGCCCAACACAGAATTGTGAATTTACTTAAAACTCCATGAGATCATTTTTGTAACTTGGTTGCATGATTCTCAAGCATGAAAATCGTCAGTGATAATGTGCTACTTTGTTAAAGTGTTTGCATGCCTACAGTGGTTGGCCTGTTGAGTATGACAGTTACAGTCATTAGTCCCTGTTGGTAATGTCAACACAATGCAGTGCTCACCTCAAAAAGGATAAGAGTCTATTCTGGAGCCAAATACAAGCAATGATGGCCCAGGAACACAAGTCCATGTTCTAACATGGAACCAGTTCCTTGAACTCTTTTATAATAATATCGCAAGGAAAGTCATAAATCAAGGTGCTTTTCAAATACACAGGTGGGAACCATTACAGTAAAGAGAGACCCATTACAGTAAAGTGGACTAATCTCAGCCACAGGCCTCAGATGTTGTCTGAAGACACCCTCAGCTTTAAGGCTAAGTTGGTAGAAGCTAGTGGTCTGCTAAGTTAAAAACATTCTAAAAGGTTTTTGTATGTCAGTCACAGATTATTGGGCCCGACACAAAAGTGGGCAAGGAATGACTATTTAAGATGCTAAAGATAGTCCAAGATTAAATGCACCTGCAGCATCCCAACTTCTCTCTATCACTGAAGCTCTATGGTCGGTCAGCCTCTGCAAACATCTTATTTCCAGGAACCCTCAATCACAGTGATTTGGAAAACAAGTTCTTTCCTCTAAATAGTATTGAGTAGGTGGCCCCCACGTTAAACCAGAGGGACCAATCCGGAGTCTGTTCTCCACACACGATTCACAAAGGGGAGACACATATTGCTACCAGTAAGGGACCTATGGGTGAAAAAAATTGAGGATTCCTGGACTACCAGGACTTTTTATAGCTGAGCACAGTCTCTTCAGTGGAATCGGGCTGTGTATCCATAAAAATCCAGAACACAGCCAGGATTTCGGCAAACACGGACCAATGCAGCAGTGTGATTGCTGCGAGCCACATGACCCTTTGAATCCTAAAATGATCAGATACTATGTTCCCTGCAGTGGGAAATTCTATTGGGGACTAAAGACTAGAAAGAGACCCTCCCCCGACCCCTATGCCATGCTACTGCAAGACACTCTGCTTCTCTTGTCTCTAGGCTTCATTTACAGAACATTTGAGGAATGTTTGGAATTCATAGACCACAACGAAGACAACAGAATCCTCAAGTTCCAGAGTGGTCTCCTCCTGGGTCTTTACTCCTGCATAGCGGTCTGGTAACAATATGTTACATACCATTTTGTTTCTAAAGTGAAAAAGTTAAATCCTGAAGAATAGTTCAGTGAAATTCTTTAAAAGAAAGAAAGCACATTGACCGTTTGCATCTGAGACAGTTTAAAGGTGCCAGGGACTATTCATAGAGAAGGCCTCCCAAGGGATCCTCTAGAAATCTTCAGCCCAAGGACAGAAAAGTAGTTCTGTCTCTCTTGTCTCAATGGCAGAGCAATACAAAGCTTTTGGCCCAGCCAGGAGTTTTGTGTCTCTGGGTTCGTGAACCTAAGAGAGAAGCTATGAAGTATGGGGGAGAGTTGGGATTGTCCCCAGCATGTGGAAACTAGTCATTATTCCTGAACAATAAGTGTAACAGCTGTTTACACAGGTTAGGGTGCAGTCGGTATTATCAAGAATCTAGCAATGCTGCAGGAAGATGTGCATGGCATTTGTGAATGCTGCACCATTTGATGGAAGAGTTTTGAGCATCTGTGGGTCTGGGGGCATCCTGGCACTGGGGGGGCGGGGCTACTGAAGGACAACTGGACCAGTTTCTAAGGAGTGTGCTATGGCTTGGGCACATGAAGAAATAGCACCAGTTGCCCACATACATCTGCTCAGATCTAAACAGATAGAAAAATGTTATTTTGAGGTAGTGACATTGGAGGATATGGGCTATATAATATCTGCAGGGAATAACACTAAAGCTCCAGTATTAGACCTAATTACTCTGCAGTGGAACACTGTAGAAACCTTGGGTTTCCCCATCAAGGCAGGCCTCTTCCTGTCCAACGGCCGAAAAACTCAATGCCATGTTCCCTGTCAGCTTCACTGGTTCTTACGATGGAGATGACACAGGTACTGAGCAGGGCTTAGCTCAGTCACTCCCAAATCACCAACCAAGTCACCCCTTATTGGAGAAGCGAGAGGAACAGGGAAATAACCCCAGCCCTTACCCCACTGGAGTCTCTCACAGAGAACAGTCAGGCAAGAAGCACCGTGTTAGCTTAATAAGCCTGAAGCTGGGGCCATACCGTCAAGAATGAGATAAACAGTATAGCCTCAAGGTAAATTAGAAAACAACCAAATTCCATGTTACCTCCTAGACTGAGACTCTGTAATGATAAAAATAAAATGCTGCAGGTCCCCGAGCGGCAGCAGGTGGCGGGCAGTGGGTCCCAAAGGCAGCCAGTTCCAGGCAGAGAGCAGCATGGTGGGTGAGAGACCGAGAGGGATAGGCACGCCATGCAGAGTGAAGTTGGATATTTATTTAGTGGGTTTTGGAAAGGAAGGGCAAATGGGGGAAGAGCAGAGAGAAAGGCAGAGAGAAAGAGAGAGAGAGAGAGAGAGGTAGGGGGAGGGAGGGGGCAGAGGCTGCCTCTTTGGGAGAGAGACAGAAAGGAAGAGCTCAGACTGGAAGCAGAACATCTACCTGCCTCTGTGGTGGAAGGGGGTGGGGGAGTGGGCGGGACTTGTCTCTTTCAGGGACAGGACAGACCATTACAGACCCCATTCTGTTTTCCATCTCACATTATACACAGCCAGGTTGTCTAGTGTTACTCATCAAAAGTTTTGTCATGAAATTAGAGCAACTCCAAATTGAAGTTGAATGACTTTTGATTAAAAAAAATTATTTGAAACCGGGCATAGTGGTTCACTCCTATGCTCCTATTACTTGGGAGGCAGAGGCAGAAGGATCAAGAGTTCAGTAGGAGTTTAAGACTAGCCTAGGCTACATGAGGCCATGCTTTAAACACAAAATTAAATTACATAGGAGAACTTAACATCCAGAAAATTACCTGTTATGCCCAGATTGTGGGGACCCCCCAAAAGATCACCATGGAGACCAAATCCATATGCAAAAGCAAAGAGTGTTTATTCAAGTTCGAGCTCTGACTCTCCATCTGTCTGATGCTGCAGCTGAGAGCGAAGTGCCCAGCCCAGGCAAAGTAGGGTTTTTATCATAACAGAGGTTGGGGATGAGGGGATTTTCAGAGTTCATGATCCTGACTGGTGGACATTTGTCTAGGGGTATCTTAGCAAAAGGAAAATAGGTTTGTGCTGGGCTCAGGATCTGGTGATCTTATCTATTCTTATCTAATGGTTGGAATGTCCGGTACTGGCCCTCCCTGGGTGGTATCAGCTCATGGTTTTTCCTGGAACTGGGTATTGCCTGCCAGTAACATGGCAGCAGGGTGGCCAAGCTATTCTGGGCCCCACATTACCTTTGCCAGATAAGGCTCACTATCAAATTGGCGCCAGTGTAAGCTGGCAATCAATGGCTCTGGCGTCTAGCGTTGTGCTTATTCCTCACTGCTCTCTGTCCCCGTTGGGATGTTCCTGTAACAGTTGAGTCCCGAGCCAATGCTTCTCACACTAAGGGGCCATAAGAATCACCAGAAGGCTTGTTTGCTCAAATTCCTGGCCCTCACTCCCAGAGCCTGAGTGATTTAGTAAATCTGGACTACACTTGGGAATCCGCAAGTGACACTGGCCCATCTGCAGGCCACCCTGATACTGCTAGCCCACCTCTCTTTGCAACTGGGGCAGCTTCTTCAAGTCTGAAGTGTGTGCTCTGCTTCACTTCCTAGAGTCCAGGGAGCATAACAGATGGTGGCCAACACTCCATGTTTGCTCCTGAGGGCTCTGTCCCTCCTCAATCTCACAATTCCACCCTCTCCTGGATCTGCAACACCTACCCACCATTCTGCTGTATCAGACAGGAGGCAGGTAGAGGGCCAAAGTACTGAAAGTTGACATCCAGAGAGATCTCTCAGGAAACCAGCCCATCCGGAGAGCCATACTGATTGTAATTTCTTCTCTGGCGATGCAGGTATGCCAGACTTCAGGAATGGGACAACTTCTACAAATTTTCCAATAGAGCTAAAACTCTCGTGATACAAAAAACCCCAACAGTTCTTTACTATGAAGGGATCTCTAGGTACATGGAAGGGCAAGTTCTCCACCTTCAGAAGCAAATAGAAGAGCAAGCTGAGAATGCCCAGAACAGTGGGATTGAGCTACTCAAGGTGAGGCCTACTCCCCGCTTCCAGCACAAATTCTTCCCCTAGGATTCCCATCTACCTCCTGACTTGTCTGCTCATTACAGAATTTGTACATATTTATGCTAAAGGGTTTTTTTTAACCCTCTAAAAAACAGTTAGATGAAAAGGGCCAGAGAGATGGCTCAGCAGGTAAGATTCTTGCAGCCAAGCCTGATGACTAGAATTTGATCTATGAGACCTACATGGTAGAAGCAGAGAACCAACTCCTGGAAGTCATTCCTTGACCTCTGCACATATGTTGTAGCACATGTGAGCGCACACACACACACACACACACACACACACTCACACACAATAAATGTAATAAAATTTTAAATAAAAATCAAATTGTTTGTAACTGCTCTATTTAGGGACTGTAGGTTTTTTGTTTTTTTGGGTTTTTTTTGTTGTTGTTTTTGTTTTTGTTTTTCGAGACAGGGTTTCCCTGTGTAACAGTCCTAGCTGTCCTGGAACTAACTCTTGTAGACGAGGCTGGCCTCGAACTCACAGGGATTCACCTCCCGAGCGCTGGGATTAAAGGCACGCACCACCACCACCCGGCCGGGACTGTAGTTTTTATACACTGTATGACACCGCTGCTCAAGTTTTTGCTTCGTGTGTATATACACATATTTTCATTTGTTGAAATTTGCTATCAAATAGACTACTGATGACTGGCTTCCCACCATTACATTGTTTTGCATATTACTGGGTTTTATTTTGTTTTGTTTTGTTTTTAAGGAATTTCACATGTGAATTCCCTCACTGTCCATAGGGGTCACCCTCTCCAAGTTCAAGATTTTAAGACAGCTCTTTGTGTGGGAACTGATGCTTAATGCAATCATGCTCTTGGCCCATAATTCTTTTATTTATTTTACATTTGATGTGTGTGCGTGTGTGCGTGTGTGCGTGTGTGCATGTGTGTGTGTGTGTGTGTGTGAGAGAGAGAGAGAGAGAGAGAGAGAGAGAGAGCTTGTTCATGCTACAGTGCACCTGTGGAGAGCAGAGGACAACGTGCAGAAGTCAGTCTCTTCTTTCACAGGGTGGCTCCCAGCTATGGAACTCGGGTTCCACGGTGACGAGTGTCTTTGACCCACTGGGCCACCTCACAGGCCCTATTTAAGTTATCTGAGCTTGAGTTACGGATATTCCAATTCCTTGAAATGATTTATTTCAGGATTCATTTTAGGAAAGGCAATTTTCTCAATTGCTGGTACCCCACATCTCTTCATGTCCACACTGATTCCTAAACTATCACACCCAGGGATACTACAGATCTGCAGGATAGGCCAAGGTCTAAAATCAAAAGTCAGATTGGTGAGTCTTCAATAGTTTATGAACTGTCTTTCTTCCCACAAACCTAGGAAACTGACTCATTCCCATGAGTCAAGCAAAACCACAGGTACAGTATAAGGTATTTCCAGTGATCTGTGGTTACTGGGGAAATTATGGGGATAGGCCTCATTAATAGGCTCGGATTTTAAGCTTGTGACACCAGGCGTTGATCTCTCTCTCTCTCCTATAGCTCCAGTCATTCTGGAATTTGCTGTGAGGCTCTATGTAGCTCTGGCCATCCTGGAATTTCCTGTGTAGACCAGGTTGACCTCAAATTCACAGAGATCCTTTTGATTCTATCTCTCGAGTGCAAGGGAAGGGTTCTGCCACCACCAGCTCTTGCCATGCTTTTTAAATGTGGGTTCTGGGATTGAACTCATGCTGACAAACACTTCACCATCTGAGCCATCTGTATCTCCAGCCCCTGGTTATATTTGTTATTTGTATTCTCTAGGCCTTAGAGAAACTTGTGGCTCAAAATACCATTGGCCCCGTCTTCTACCCAAGGCTCTACCATCTGATGGCTTATGTCTTCATACTAATGGGAGATGGGTATAGTTGTGACGTCTTCCTGGAAACAGCTCTGGAGCTTTCTGAGACACAAGGGAATTTGCTGGAGAAACGCTGGCTGAGCATGAACAAGGTACGGACCAGCAGCCACCAGGTCACTGTGTGTGTTGGGGTTATGTATGTGGGGCGCTCACCCTTCTGAGGAAGCAACAGAAAAAACTTCTTAGTTGGGTTCTAGGCGGCATAGGAAGTCATTGTCTTAGTCCACTTGGGCTTATGAGACATTTACTGCCCACAGTTTTGCAGGCTGGCCAGTCTAAGACTGTGGCGCTAGAACTCAGTATCTGAGGAGGAGGATTTCCTCACTGATGGTGCCTCTGGCTGTGTCCACATCAGTGGCAGGAGGAGCAGCAGGCAGCAGCCCCACTCTGCCACCTGATACCTGAGGAATTCCCTACAGAGAACCTCCACTCAACTGAAGCTGGGATTCTTGACACTGCTGCTGAAAATAATCTGAGGCTAAACCCTTAACTGGATGTAGAGCTGGGGGGCAGGAAGAGGAGGCTTAAACACGGGTTTAAGCACGGGCATTAATAGTGCTTAGAAAAATGAGAGCACACACACAACTTAGTGTGAGCTTTTCAAGAGCCATTCATTTATTGTGTGATTCTGGTGGCCTCTGAAATTGCATTGTCCAAAGGTGGTTCCTGGAGATGCATTGGATTGTATGACATCTGTCACAAGAACAGGACAAGGCAGCTAAGATTTTTTTTTTTAAGCTGCAAATTATGTTTGTGATCTTTTTTTTTTTCTGAGGTTTTCAGAAACCTGCAGCTTCACAGCTAGGGAAGGCACAAAGCCATATTCAAAGTTCCTTGTGGGGCTTTAGCATGGATTGTTACTATTTTAGTATTCATATTTAAGATCCTTGTATGGGAGAGGAAGCTTGCCTCTATGTGGGACGCTTCACAACCCATTCCGATAATTGAGCAGGCATTCTTAACTTCAACCAGACTCTAGAGCAGTAAGTCTCAACTTTCCTAATGCTGCAACCCTTTAATACAGTCCCTTGTGCTGTAACGCCCCCCACCATAAAATTTTCATTGCTACTTCATAATTGTAATTTTGTTATGAATCGTAAATATCTGATGGTCCTAGATGACTCCAGTGAAAGGGACGGGCAACCCCTGTGAAAAGGTCATTGGATTCCCAAAGGGGTCATGACCCACAAGTCGTGAACCACTGATCTAGTATGAGCGACTCCCTCCTTCCTGGTGTTCTCTTAATTTTCCCTGTCTTTCCGTTCTCCCTACTTTTTGCCTGTCCAAAGAATGGAAGAGGGAAAGTGGTTCTCCTATGGGGTTATCGAGACAAGGTTTCTCTGTAGCTTTGGAGCTGTCCTGGAGCTAGCTCTTATAGACCCAGCTGGCCTCGAACTCACAGAGATCCGCCTGCCTCTGCCTCCCGAGTGCTGGGATTAAAGGCGTGTGCCACCACCGCCCGGCTCTCCCATGTTCTTTTGTAAGGACATAGACCCCAAAGACCTCAGAACCCGATCTCCCAAAACCCTGGCTTTCAGTACTATCACCTTAGGGGTGGGGCTCCAACATGCGGTTTGTGGTGGATAGACACACATTCCAGCCACATTAATCATCACAGACCTTACCTAAAGAGGGTCTGTACCCATAGCTCAGGACTATGCATTTCTTCTTACTCTTCAGAGAATTCCCTCATACAAACCCCCTTAGCACAGTCTCTCCCCAACTCTGTGGCTCCTTCCACTTTCCTTTTGCTTTCATGACTGTCCACATGGGAATGTTCAAAGATAAAACTCAGCTCAACACCCAGCATGGTATTGTGAAACAAGTGATTACATGTGCAATTATGGGTACTTATTTGAGGATGCATCCAAGTTCTACTAACTTGGACAACAAAAATCATTTTCGTCAGTTGTGCGTGTTAATGCAGGCCTGTAATCCCAATACTTGGGAGGTGGAGCCAGGAGGGTCAGGAGCTCAAAATCATCCTCAGCCACATGGAGAATTCAAAGTCAGCTTCAGTTGCATGGAATCATCTCAAAAAACAAAAACGAAAGAGAGAGAGAAAAAAACAAAGAAAAAGAAAAAAGAAGCCAAGTGGTGGTGGCACAAACCTTTAATCCCAGCACTCGGGAGGCAGAGGCAGGCATATCTCTGACTTTGAAGCCAGCCTGGTTTAAAGTGAGTTCCAGGACAGCCAGGGCTGTTACACAGAGAAACCCTGTCTCAAAAAAAAAAAAAAAAAAAAAGAACTGAGACAGAGAGAGAGACAGAGAACATGCTTGCCTGTGGATTCCCTTGTTTTTAAAAGCTCAAAGGAGCCAGAGCTGTGTGTGGCAGTACAAGCTATAATTCTAGCTCATCAGTCACAGAGGCAGGAGAATCAGCCTAAATTCAAGGTTAGCCCAGTCAGGGCTGCACAGTGAGACCTGTCTCAAAACAAAACATGCTCAGGACATGCAATCATTTCTGGAGTCTGACCAGTCTTCCACAGGCCAAGAGCACTGACCAAGCCTTTGTTCTCTTTTCTTCCCCTCAGGAATGGTGGTACTCGGCCTCCGAGTTCATAGGAGATCAGTGGCTTCAGACTGTCCTGAGCCTTCCATCATGGGATAAAATCGCCTCAGGCAATGTAGCCCTTCAGGATGTTCAAAAGAACAAATTCCTGATGAGAGTTAATATCCTGGACAATCCTTTCTAATAATTCATGAGCGAGAACAAAGACTACAGTAAGAACCATTCTTTTTCTTTTGTTTTGCCATAATCCATTATTATCCTGTCTCCATAGCTGGCCCCTCCAGGTTCAAACCTGGGACCAGATACCTAGAATGCCTTCTTTACAAACCCCCTTAGCACGGGGTTGGCACGGGCCAGTAGCTGACTTGCTTTAACTTTCATAGTTGCCCTTGCCTTCTCAGGCTGTTTGACCTGTGATGCTCAGCCTATACAAAATCCAATGACATCAATATCAGGGGTTGGAGGGGTTCTGGTGTCCCTGAATGAGGGACTGACAGAGACTCGCAGTGTAGTATGAGTGAGCGGGCTGCTTGTCGTCCCGGCTGGCTAGCTTACACCCGAAATAACCACACAGAAATTATATTAATTGAATTACTGCCTGGCCCATTATATCTAGCCTCTTCTTGGCTTACCGGGAAAGATTCAGCATGTCTGACTCTGGCGACTCCATGGCAGCTCTCTCTGCCTACCTTCTTTCTCCCAGCATTCAGTTCTCTTTTCCCCACCCATCTAAGTCCTGCCCTATCAAAAGGCCAAGGCAGTCTCCTTATTCAACCAATGAAAGCAACACAAATACAGAAGGACCTCCTACACATTGCAGTCCCAACAGAAGCCAGGATGGCCAGAGCTACATAGAGCCTCACAGAGCAAGAAAAAGTTTAGTAGTTCCAAGGGCAGCTGCGAACAGAGGATTCGGCCTTTCTCACACATCTTGCTGATACACAGTTCTACATACAACTTAGTATGTTGTTGTACCTTTGATTAGCATCTCAGCTCTACCCAGGTGGGTGTGTTTTAGTAGCATAAGCACGGGTCATGTTTGAATACCGGCTTTTGCCGTAGCGGCAGGAAAGCTGGTTTTAGTTGGCCTCACTTGGGAGGTGTTTCCAGGCTTCAGAAGGCTTTAGGGGTCTTCCAGCCCTCATCCTGTCCCATGCTCCTGCCTCGGCAGAGGAAAAACTAGTATCAAGGTCATGTGGCATCTTGTATTGCATGCCACAGTACACATGCATGGACGCACGCACGTGCACACCCATGCATATACAGGTACACCATGCCAGGGGGCCAGAAGAAAATGTTATGAAGTTGGTTCTGTTCTTTAATCTGTATGTGGTTCCAGGGATCAACCCCAGCTTTCTCAGTGATTGCAAATGTCAAACCGCTGTTATGGTCCGAACCAGCAAGATTAGAAAGGACACAGTTTTCAGAGCCCGAGCGCAGCTTCCAGGGGTGACATCCCACCAGCACCTCACATCTGCAGAAATAAATGCTTTACGTAGAAACCGTAATTTTTGATGTGGGTATATTTTACATGCTCCAAGTTTGTAAACATGTAAGAAACATTTAACTCATGATAGTATTCATCTTTATTTCCCAGACATAAAGGTAAGACTGTGTATCTTTTCTCCTGCTAGTATAACTGGGTTTCACAGAGGAGCTGGGGCAGAACCCTGTGGTCTCACAAGGTTCATCACAGCACCTGGCAAGCTGGCATCCTGGGAAGGGAGCCAGACTAGGACACAAGACCACGGGACTCTGACGCTAGCCCTACTACACTGTAGTTCCCATATGTTAGTACATAGGAGGAACAAATAGAGAAGGTGAAACAGCTCTCACTTCAAAAGGGGCAAGAGATGGCGCAAAATACAGGTGACACATGGCTTGGGAATACAGACCTGGGTTCCAACATGGCACTGGGTTCATGAAGTTTTAGGAACAGAACAAAGAAAATCATGAATCAAGGCACTTTTCAAACATTGATAGAAATGCAGGTTACAGCAAAACAGAGAAATCTCTGCAATGGGCCTCGGATGCTCCCTGACAATATTCTCAGCCTTTTTGTTGGCGGAAGATAGCAGCCCATTACTATGAATGTACTAAAGGTTTTTCCACCTGTTAGTCACAAGAGCGTTAGTCAGACACCAAGCCAGGAAAAGGAATGGGTCTTCAGGGAGCTAAAGAGCTGAAGATAAACTGTATTTAGGCAATGGATCTGCAACATTCCACCTCCCTACAAACACCAAAATTCTAATCTTCCCATCAGCTCTCCAGAAGTCTCTGAGACATGAGCTTCTTTCCAGGAACTCTGATTTGCACTTTCCACGGCTGACCAAGCATCATACTTTGTACATGCAGGGACCAAATCCTAACTTTTCATCATCGCTAGCAAGGCTCATTTCTAGGATCCAATACAGAGGAGGCTGAATAGCCGACAGGACAGCTGTCTTCAGGAGAGAGGAAAGGCTGGTAAAAGGGTTAGGAAGAAACTCCTGGATCATAGCATTCGAATCTACTAGCCATTATGATCCAGTGGTTTGTGTGACCTAAGTGTGACACATAACGGGCAATACACCAAATATTAACCAAGAACACTGGCTTAACCAAGTAAAGGTAGCAAAATAGGAAACTGGCATTTTAAACAACCAAACTTTGCATATTTAGAAAGAAACTAGCAGGGCAGTGGTGGCGCACACCTTTAATCCCAGCACTTGGGAGGCAGAGGCAGGTGGATCTCTGTGAGTTTGAGGCCAGCCTGGTCTACAAGAGCTAGTTCCAGGACAGGCTCCGTCTCGAAAAACCAAAAAGAAAAAAAACCTAAATAAATAATAAATAAATAAATAAATAATAAAAACAAGATTAACTATGCGTCTTCCCCTCCTTTTACAGGTATTTGTACTCTATGAGCTATTTTATTTAAAATTGGGTTATTGGGGGCTAGAGAGATGGTTCAGTGGTTAAGAGTATTGGCTGCTCTTCCAGAGGATCAATATTTGGTTCCCAGAACCCATACGACAGTTCACAACTGTCTGTGACTCCAGCTCCAAAGGGATCTGATGCCCTCTGCTGGCCTCTAAGGGCACCAGGCACACATGTGATGTACAAACGCATGTGGAGGCAAAAAATAAACCTTAAAAAATTCAAAATTAAAAATTTAGAATGCCTGGCATGGTGGTATGTGCCTTAAATCCCAGCATTCAGGAGGCAGGGACAGACAGATCTGAGTTTAAAGCCAATCTGGTCTACATAAGGAGTTTCAGGACAGCCAGGGCTATGTACAAAGAGACCCTATCTCAAAAAATTAATTAATTAATTAAAACTAGAGTACTTAAATCTATTATCTTCTAATTTCAGTTGAGAAAAGTAAATACAAAATCACATTACAGAAGAAATTAGATAACAATATATAGGGTTCCTTTAAATTTTTTAACAAGTCTGTCTTTCTCATGTGACAAAAATTATTAAGAACAGTGATAGAAACAAAATATCAGACTGCTAGAAATTCTGACTTTATTTCCATAAGCAAGTCTTATTATTGTTGTCTTTTTTTTTTTTCAAGACAATGTCTCACTGTGTAGCTCTGGCTATCCTGGTTCACTGTGTAGACCAGGCTGGCCTTGAGCTCCCAGAGATCCGCTGGCTTCTGCCAGAGATCTTTGTGCTAGGATCTATGCAGCTTTCTTTTTATTTTCGTGATTAGAAATGGAAATGGCACTCAAAAAGGAGTTACTGTAATATTCTCCATTTCCTTTTCAACACCAAACATACGAATTCTGTGAACATTTTAACATATTTGTTTTGTTATTTTTAATGGAGGTGCATATGAGTGCAGGTGCCCTTGGGGGCCTTGGAACCCCTGGAACTGGAGTTACCGAGAGTCATGAGCTGCTCAGCGTGAGTGCGGAGAGCCAAATTCAGGTCCTGTCAAGAGTAGGCCACTCTCATAACTGCTGAGCCATCTCTCCAGCCTTTTAAAATGTTTAATTTACTGTACTTCACATTCTTTATTATTAAAAAGACCATCCACCGTGATCAAATAGGCTTCATCCCAGAGATGCAGGGATAGTTCAATATATGTAAATTGATAAATGAAACCCACCACAAAAACACCCTGAGAGACAAAAACAGCATAATTACCTCCTTAGCTGCAGAAAAGCCTTTTGACAAAGTCCAACACCCTTTCATGACCAAAGTCCTGGAGAAATCAGAGATACAGGTTCACAGATCCTGTGTTCACAGGTGAACACAGGAAAGGCAGTTTACAGCAAGCCCATAGCCAACACCCACTTAAATGAAGAGAAACACAAAGCGATTCTACTAAAATCAGGAACAAGACACACATGTCCACTCTCTCCATACCTCTTCAGTACAGTATTTGAAATCTCAGAGCAATGGGACAACTGAAGGAGATCAAGGGGATGAAATGGGGAAGGAAGAAGTCAAGCATTTTCAGGTGATATGTCAGTATACGTAGTGACCCTGAAAATGCCACCAGGGAACTACAGCTGATAAACATTTCCACCGAAGTAACAGGATAAAAAACAACCTCAGCACCTCACACAGGAAAGCAAAGAGGGACAGACAAGAGTAGAAAAGACCAGGCTGCAGTTTGGAGAGTGTCTATTCTTCACGTCTGGGCCCAGGTTGAAGATTCTACATGTCTGAGCCCACATACATCTGGTTTTACAGGGATGCTGGCTGAGCTTGGTCTTGACTGTGTCACAAACGCTGGGCATTGGTGCCTCTCCTTCATGGCCAGCAGATGGCAGCACTGGATTTTGCTGTAGCCTTAGTAACCTTTCAGGGCAGAGCTCCAAGCCCTCGTCTCCGACCAGCAGCCTCTACTACCCACAGGAAACACCCAGCCATTCTGGATCAGCCTGCACAGAATTATTTTTAGGATGAGCTAGATCATCCATGATAACTTTAGGAACAGAAGAGAAACGCGATGACCTTTTGTAGGTTTTGTTTTGTAGGTTTTTCCCCCATGAATCTCACCTACTCTGTACTCCTGTAGGGCAAAGACGCTGACTTTACTATCTAGCGCTAAGCCCGGAGCTAGACATATAGTAGTGTTCAGGAGCTATCTGTCAACTAATGGGTGTATAAAGGATATTTGCTTTTGCTCTTTTATAGCAGCCCTAGGAACCTAGTGTTTACTGAGTGGCTGAACTGGATGACCTCAAGGAGACGGGCAGGAATGATTTAACAGTGGTGTATTAGCCAGGCCCTTGACCAGGGATACGGTGATGAGTAAGAAATGGTCTAACCTGTGCTTCCTGCTGTAGACCTGAAAAGTCACTGGACCCGATCCAATTGTTGAGTCTGTGCCCGTGGAGGAGAAAGCTCTTTGTGTCTCAGTTTCCTGGTTTGTAAAATGGGGCTGGAAGCACATGCAGAAGGCCTCTCATAAGGTGGTTTAGCTGTGTGTGTTAATGCCGGTTAAGCTATCAGAATTCTGTCCACAGAGCAAACAGGCAACTAAAATGCAGAGCAATGGGGAAGCCTGGCACACACCCTGCTGCGGCTTTGAGAAGGGCTGGTGAAAGCTAGCGGAGAGGAGGAGGCCCTTCCAGGTCAACACACCAGCATTTGATCCTGGAGCTGTTTAGGAGGTCTGGGGCCCGGGGTCCTCCCAGCTGGTCTGGAGGAGACCCACTGAGCAAAGGGAGGTGAACAAGTGATACTGAGGAACATCACCCCAGCCTTGTGGGCCATCTGGCTTAGGGGCTAGCCCCCATCGAAACCACCCAAAATGGAAGTCTTGGGATGACTTCTGAGGAACTATGTGGACCACATTTCTGTTTATGAAGTCTACGAGTTTTACTGGGGCTCTACTCAGAAGATGTGCCCAGGCTAAGCAGGTGTCCTACCACTGGGGTGGATCCGTTGCCCGAGGCCACCCAGATTTCATCGTGCTCAGGACTGGAAGAGATCTGGGTCAAGATAAACACTGAGAGGTACCTCATGATGCAAGTCGGAATAAGGTGGCCTGCAAAAGAGAAGGGACTGACTGGAATTCAGGTCAAGGGTGTTGATGTGCCGGACAGATTACAGGAGAGAGGAAACACTGAAGTCAGAAGTGGGCTTTTGGGTAAGGGTGCTCAAATGATCAGATACAGAGGCCAAATACTCGCTAGCATCCTGCCAATACTCGCTAGTTACAATTGCGCCAGCATCCCCAGCCCCAGACCCTAAATCCCACCCTCCCTGGAGTTGCTTGTTCACATTACCAGAACGAGCCTTTGGTCTCCATGCTTTTGTCTCTAGTAACCCCAATGGCTTTCTTTTGAGCTATCACACTATAGGTCAGCCTGAAACAATGTAGTCAGGCTGACCTCCAACTCGAAATTCTCCTGCCTCAGCCTGCTGAACGCTGGGATTACAAGCATGAGCTGTCTCACCTGGCTGTCCCTGGCCACTCATTATATAGTCTCTCAGTGCTCATGAACATCTTCCTAAACATTTCTCCCATTTCTCTCATCTCTGCTGTCCCTGCAGCTAAAAACCCACTTCCTTCATGGGGAATCCAACTCTCCAGTAAGTCACATTATTAACTGGTTTCCCAATTTCAGATTTCCACTCTCTACCTGTGTAACTGGCAGAATTAGCTTCCTAATGAGCAAAAATTATCCCCAGGCTGGACCATGATGAAATTCCTAAGCCTGTATTGTAAGGCTTTCAAGGCCTTCCCCTAAATCCAGTATGGGTTGGGGTGGAGTAGGAGTGGGTGAGGTGGAGTGGAGAAGGGATGGGTGGAGTGGGGGGGGGCAGCTGCTGGGGGTGGAGTCTTTGGACTACCTCTGCCACCCGGAACAGCCCTTATTGGAGTTTCGGGTTTCTTTTCACCTGCTTTCAAGCTTCTCTGCCGCCAAGCCCTCTTCCAGCTGCATAGGCCGCCCAGCTGGAGCGTCTGCTCACTGAGGCTCACCTCACTGCTGCGGTTGGCTCTAGGCTCTTTCCTCACTGGACTAATGGAGGACTAGGGTCATTGAGGGGAGGGGGTTCTTCCATGTTCAGCTTTGTGTCTCCAGCACCAGACGGCCTTTGGCAAGTTCTGTCTTGCTCACAGTTACCTCGGAGCACCTTCCAGTGTGGGGGAATAGGCCAGCAGGGTGAATGAAGGCGTTTACTAGGCCAAACCACTAGAAAGTGGCAGCTGCCACCACTATGAGACACCACCATCCCCGCCCTCCAAACTTCGAGGAGGAAGAGAGTGGAATTGTGTGGTCTTTGTTGTTCATTGGATTTTCCCCCCTTGTTCTTTACAGGGTCTCCCTTTGTAGGCCAACTTAGCTTAGAACTCATTGTATAACCTAATAACACCTGGGGTGAACGTCCTACATCAGCCTGAGTGCTGGAATTACAGGCAAGAGCTATTATGCCTGCCTGCGCACTCTCTCCCTTGCTCTCTCCCTTTCTCCCTCCTTCCCTCCCCCCCCATCTCTCTCATTATATAGCCCAGGCTAGCTTTGAACTTCTCAGTGCTGGGATTACAGGCTTACATCACCACATGTGGCTCTAGATCACTGGTTCTCAGTCTGTGGGGTCACATATCACATATTCTGCATATCAGATATATACATCATGATTCATAACAGTAGCAAAATTAGTTACAAATTACCAAAAAACCTTTATATTGGGGGTCATCACAACATGAGGAACTGCATTAAAGGGACACATCGTTAGGAAGGGTGAGAACCACTGCTCTAGTTTCCCTTTTTGGCAATACTGGGTCTTGAACCCAGGACCTTGGGTATCCTAGTCACGCACCCTACCACTGAACTATACCCTTTAACTATATCCTCTGCCTTCCCTCCTCTTGTCTCCCCCCTTCCCTTTTTTCTCCTCCTTTCTCTTCTTCTCATCTCTCTTCCCTTTTTCATATATATGCATGATTTATTAAGTTGCTCAGGCTGGCCTTGAACTCACTCTGCAGCCCAAGCAGGACAAAAAAAGAAACCTCTTGCCAATATGCAGTTGTCCAATAATTGTGATTTGAAGATGTTAGTGCTTCAGTATTAGTTGGATGCACAGGCAAACATTGGTTAAACTGCTGCTGTTTCTTTTTCTTTAAAGATTTATTTTGGGGAGATTGCTTAGGTCAAGAGCACAGAGGACCCAGGTTTGATTTCCAGAAGCTACATGGTAACTAAGAACTGTCTGTAACTGCAGTTCCAGGGTATCCACCGTCCTCTTCTGGCCTCCATGGGACTAGGCATGCAGGCAAGACACCCACAGGCATAAAATAAAAACATATCATTATTCTTATTATTTCAAAATTGTGTGTTTGTGTGTGTCAGAGAGGGGGGTGAGGGAGGAAGGGAGGAGGAGGTGCCCAAAAGTATTGGGGACTGGAGTTACAAGCAGTTGTGAGTGACCTTAAGTGAGTGCTAGGAACTGAACCTGGGTCCTCTGCAAGAGAAGTATGTGCTCTTAACTGCTGAGCTATCTCTCCAACTCCTACAATGTTTTCATGCTTCTTCTTTGCCTCTCTAGGGAGCCACTGTTTTTTTGTGATGACTTGATGCACGATGCAGACCTACATATAGGGAGCCGGAGGCATGAGGGATAGTCATAGGAAAACCGTGGGTAAAAGCGATTTAAACAAATACAACTTTCAAGAAGAAACAAAATCTTTTTGAAACAAATACTTTCATTTTATACTTATAGGTGTGTTGCCTGTATCTATGTGTGTGCATGCATGGCTGGTACCCACGGAAGGAAGCCAAAAGAGGGCATCAGATCCTTCCCAGATGACTGTGAGCTGCCACGTGGGGGCCAGGGAGCGAGCTTAGATTCTCTGAAGGAGCAGCCACTATTCCTAATCTCAGAGCCATCTCTCCAGCCTCAAGGAACCAAAATCGTTTCTTAAAATGTTTATTCTGTGAGAGTTTCATACATGCAGACAGTGTATTTTGATATTCACACACACACCAACTCCTCTTCCACATGCCTATGGGAAGCACTTCTCAGATTCAGTGGGTTATAAAAGAATAAAAAAATAAGACATGAAGTTGGGGCTTGTGAAGTTATCCGCTGGAGAGTGGTCAACTGACCAAGGGTCACACCCCTAACGACAGTAGACCTTCCCTCCCCTGTCAATAGTTCTCCTTTCGGCTGGGTGGGGACTTGTGCCTCCCATGAGGACCCCCATTCAGGATTGTAGATTGACTTGATTTTGTGCAGATATTATAGTGGCTGAGTTCCCGAGGGTATGTGGTCCAGGCACGGCTGACACTGTTTTGTCTCACTCCTCCTCAACCTCTTGCTTCTACAATCTTTTCACCCCTCTTCTGTGATGGACTGTGAGCCTTGGGTGGGAGGGATATGTGACAGACATCCATTCACTGGCAAGTACACCAAAAACACATTCTCTTGCATTTTGCCCAGTGTGTCTTCATACCAACCACCACATGAAGAAACTTGTCTAATGAGGACTGGAATGAGTTTAGAGATGATTTATTCAGAAGGCACTTTGATACAATGTCCATTTGGCAAAATTAATAGTAGTAGGTTATCCCCTGGGGCCTGTGCTCCCTAGCCATGGGGTTTGGGCCAGGGAAACAAAATCTTGAATTTCCTTTTTTTTTCTTTCTTTTTTTGGGGGGCAGGATCAGGAAGGGGCCAGTCATTTCCAGGCAAGTATTAGCTCCTTCCTGTTCACTTCATTCTCTTGCATTTTTACCTCCTGTCCAACTTCAATAAGTCAACATTAAATTATGAACTCAGCCAAGAGCCTGGGGTGTGATGCCTCAGAATCTGTGCCATAGGGATTCATGGCAGGACTCTCGACCACAGGACCTCCTTGCCAGAGACACACATCACATTCCTTTAGTGATATGAGCCCTTTTGGGTGTTTCTGGCACAAGAAGCAATGTGGTGACTGGTAGCTGCCAATAACCATGTGTCTGTCGCATGGGTGTTCTGCATTCTTGGGACCAAGATCCTCCAACAAGCTTTCAAGACGTCCTCCCTCTGCCAGTACAAAAACCTTTCCTCAAGGAAAGTTTACACGGAAGAGACCAGGGACGTCCAGATATATGCTAAACAAACCTCTGGGGTGCCGCTGAGCCAGCAAGAATGAGGTCAGAGTTTCCTAAATGTTCCATATTCTTCTTATGGGTCTGCTGAGCGTTCCAGAAGATTGTTTACAGAATGAATCTAAAGTTCATTTTATCTAGTTGAAAGACATTTTGTGGGGCTAAAAACGACAGCTCAGCAGCTAACACATACACAGCTTACACAGGACTGGAGTTCAGTTCCCAGCACCTGTGCCACAAAACTCAAACCAACCATGTGTAACAGCTCCAGGGGAGATCTGGGGTACCCTCAGTCACCTGCTCTCATGTGCACGTACCACCTCCCTGGCATACACAACATTTAAAAATTAAGTGTCTAAAAGCTAAATAAAGAAAAAAATGTAATGAAGGAATTTCAAGGGTTGATGCGAGAGCCTAGCGGGCAAAGCCTCTCGTCACCACAGCCTAGTCACCACAGCCTAGCGGGCAAAGGCTCTCATCGCCACAGCCTAGTGGGCAAAGGTTCTTGTCACTAACTTGAGTGAGACCGAAATTCAACCGTTGGAGTCCACACAGTAGAAAGAAAACAGACTCGGAAAGGTTATCCTTTGACATCCTCATGCGCACTGTGGTACACACACGCGTGTGCGCACACACACAATAAAATGCAAGTTAAAGGTCTTTTAAAAATGTTCTAAGGCAGAGCAGGCTGTGGTGACAGAGTTTCAAAGCCAAGCCCAAGGAAGGCTGTCAACAACCAAACCAGCAGTGGAACTCCCCGGAACGGGGTCCCGGGGTCCAAAGGGTAAGATGTGTACACAGGAGTCAAGCGAGAGATACTCTGCTGTTCAAGGAATACCCCAGGAAGGTGGGAGCCCCTCCACCGAGACCACCCCATGTTATTCCCGTGTGTGTTCCCGCGCAGCAGCAGCACATGGGGAGAGCCTGGCAAGGAGGTGAAGATGAGGTACCAAAAGAGAAACGGGCATCTTTGGGTTTAAAACAAAATCATGGAAAGTACAAAACATTAAAAAAGGAAATCTCTGAATCAATGAGCACACACACACACACACACATACACACACGCACGCACACAATATGGCTTACTAACCACCCCCATTTAGCATACAATTTTAGTATCAAAGAAGAAGAAAGGCGGCAAGAATATATGGTCTATATTTAAAGTTCAGTCTCTTTCAGAGAGAAACCACCAGTCAAAAGCTAGCCCCTCTTTAACTTTTTGTAAAGCTGGCCCCTCTTTAACTTTTTTGTTTTTTTATAATTTATTTTTATTGTATGTACATTGGTATTTTGCCTGCATGTATCTCTGTGTGAGGGTGTCAGATCTTGGAGTTACATATAGTTGTTAGTTGCCATGTGGGTGCTGGGAATTGAACCCAGGTCCTCTGTAAGAGCAGTCAGTGCTCTTAACCACTGAGCCATCTCTCCTGCCCAACTTCTCTTTACCTTTATTCCCCCACCTAAGCAGAGCCATGGTTCGGGGCCAATGTCTGACATCAGTTAGTACCCTCCAAGGCAGACTGTCCACCAGTGTGGCAGCCGCACAGCTCTGACGACAAGGAGCAAAAGCAAGTGTGAGAATATTAAATATGTCTGACTTCTTACACCAGACGTAGTGAGACTTAAAAAACAAAACAAAACCAAAAAGCAACCCGCCCTTAAAGGCTGGAACACTATTAAAGGCCACACTACAAAGCCCACCCACCACAAAGAAACGGATGCCAGAGCCAAGAGAGGACAATAAAGTTTCACGTCCTGTTTGCAGGAGGAAATGGAAGCTGGAAGCAGCAGGTCCCCAGGGACCCTTTGAGCCTGAAAGGTCTGTTTTCCCCTCCTGGTAAACATGCCCAGTCTCCTGTTGATCCCCAAGCTCCCTCCTGCCTTTTGCTCTCAAATGTTTTTCTTCCAAACCACAAAGTCAGGCTTTCCTGTCAGCTCCTGGAGGCTTAAGGAAGGATGTGAGGAGGGAGAGGGCCTCAGGGCCCCCCTGCTGACACTCTCAGATGTTGGGTCCCATTTCCAAGGGCCAGAAGGGCTGGCCCGACCCTTAGCTGAGATTCCTCTGGCTGACATTGTTTACATTTGGCAGTTTTTTTCTTTAATAGTTCATGAGGACAAATAACCACAGAATTACTAGTAAGACCAACTGGGGACAGTCTAAAATGTCTGCTAGTTGAGATGTGACTTAAAATACCGTGCCACATCTATAGCAGAAGAGTCCTGGCTGGCTTCCTTACTGGCATGAAGCTTTGTTGGCACCATGCTCTAAAGGGCAATGGAGAGGCAAACTGCAAGGGCATCGTGATCCCATTTTTGGCTTTAAAATAGACTTCCCTCATCCCCCACCCGCAAATCTTTACTAGGACCACATTTGGACCCTGATTTGAAGAAGCCATTGAAAAATGCCATCTTCACAACAAAGGACATTTGACTACACACTGAGAAATGGATAAAGCCAAGACTCTGGTTTTCGGAATACATCTTCCAAAATGTGTATGTGGCCAGTGAGTTGGCTTAGAGGCTTGCTGCTGACCCCGACTAGGGTTTGTTCTGCAGGACCCACGTGGCCACATGAGAACAGACTCACCAAGCTGTCCTCTGACTGCCACACTTAACACGGTGGCGTGAGCTTGCTCTCACACACAGAAGAAATATTTTAACATGGCAAGATGATGTTGTTACACAAGGATGTAGTCATTCTTTTTATTTTTTAAATTTGAGGCAGGGTTTCTCTGTGTAGCTCTGACTGTCCTGGAACTCACTCTGTAGACCAGGCTGGCCTCAAACTCAGAGATTCTCCTGCCTTTGCCTCCTGAGTGCTGGGAATAAGGGTGTGTGCCACCACTGCCTGGCTTCCATATTTTTAATTAGCTTTTTTAGGTTAGCACAGTAATAACCGGGTTTCGTGCATGGCAACTATGCATCCTTTGCTCTCATTTGTTATCCTTCCCAATGTCCATGAGTCTAGTTTTTAAATTTATTTAATATGTATTAACTTTTGCCTGCCTGCATGTATGTATGTGTACCATGTGTGTGCCTGCTACCCTTAGAGTTCTGATCTAGCCTAGTGTGGGTTATGTTTCTATTTTTGAGACAATATTTCACATAGTCCAATTCCTGATCCTCCTGCCTCAACCTCTCAAGTGTTGGGGGGACAGGCATGTACCATCACCCCTGGTGGATAGGGAGACTGATTTTACTCTTTTATGCATGTTCAAGTTTTTTCAGAATAACACAGTCTTGACTCTACAGGAAGCAGGTGCTCAGCTAAATCCCTGCCACCATTTCTACAGTGCCCCAGTGGCCAGGCTCCTCCTCTGCAAAACCTCACTCCCCAAACAGGGCAGCATGAAGTCTGAGATGCTGCTGGCATCAAACCCACCTCCACTGCTTTCAGAATGAATTCCAGAGGTTCCCTCTTAGCCCAGCTCAGCTTGTTGGACCAGGCCTCCATGAGAGCCTATGCACAGGGTTGGCATGTTGCCTGAGCAGCTGAGAAACCAGCGCCCAGGCAGCAGGAGGAAGGCCAGCAACCCTGAGAAGTACAGATAATGGAAATCCCTGAGGGTTCCATCTCTCCGGAGCATCCACAGAAGTTATGAAAGTCTGGGACTCACTTCGTATCCTTGGTAACCAGCAACACATCCGCATCACTAGAAAGCAGCGCCTCCGTTTGGTCAGCAGTATCATTTGTGATACAACTCTTGACAGATTAAGTGACCATGTAGACTTTTCTTTTTTTTTTTTTTCTATCTTCAAACTGTCTTTCAAACTGAAACTAACCCTGGACGGCTATGTTGCTATCATCTACCCTTCCGTCTCCCCCATGCCCCATCCCCCCAGATCCTGGAGAAAAACTGGGAGAAAACTGCTGTTGGACATGTGGAGCAGTAAGCTGGATAAAGAAATGAGGTGCTGTCCTTCAGAACAGCGGTTCTCAACCTGTGGGCCACAACTCCTTTGGCAAACCTCTATCTCTGAAATTACTTACATTATGATTCAGAACAGTAGCAAAATTACAGCTATGAAGTAGCAACGAAAATCATTTTATGGTTGGGGGTCCCCATGACATGAGGAGCTGCATTAAAGGGTGGCAGCCTTAGGAGGGCTGAGAACCACTCTAGAGTTCAAACAAGTCTCCGCCCCTTTCTTGCTCATCACTGTAAGTTGATAGTGGTTGGGCAAAATATATATAAGCCAAGCCACAGTCTTTCTAAACAGGGGTGTAAGGCTGGCACAGCTGACTAGTTCAGCACATTACAAAAGAGAAGGGTGAACGATCGGCACAAGCCAAGTCTTAGGAGGGATTAGGTATCACTGCCACGTGAGGGACTCAGAGCTCAAGGAGCTTTATCCTCCCCTTTTGTTTCTTCATGCGTAGTGCAGTGTCCAGCCCAGGACAGTTCTCCGCATTGCCTGCTGAAGAGAGAGAGACACTCGCCCAGCAAGCATGCAGGAAACAGCTGAAAAGTCCCAGGGGCTTTGCTACACTGGGTGGAGCCATGAACAAAACAGCAAAGTCTTGCTCTCTGTGTTCTTGTGGGGAGACCAGAGAAGTGACCACTCAGCTGACAGGAGCAGAACTGATGGGGCTAGGGAGCTGCGATTTATTTCAAACCATTTTGAATGCACATCTGTGTTGTGCGTGCACTCGGGCACACTCAGGCAAGTGACAGTCAGAGGACAGCTCTCGGGACCCAGTTCCCTCTTTACAGCATGTGAATTTGGGGACCTAACTTAGGTTGTCAGGTTTACTGAGCTATCTTACTGGCCCAAGGTAGCTTTTATATGTTGCAGAAGCTCTCTAAAGGGACATCTGAAGACAGACTTAAGAAGCTAGAGAACATGCCACGTAGAAACATCCGCACAAGTCTTGCTTTAGGCCTTGGGGACAGTGGCACAAAGGCCCTGAAGTAGTCACACAGGTGGTGTACACTGGAAAAAGGCTAGTGTGTATTGGTACAAATGAAAAGGCTTCTCTCTCTCTCTTTTTTTCTTCTGTTTTTTTGAGACAGAGTTTCTCTGTGTAACAGCCCTAGCTGTCCTGGAACTAGCTCTGTAGACCAGGCTGGCCTTGAACTCACAGAGATCCACTTGCCTCTGCCTCCCGAGGGCTGGGATTAAAGGCCTGCGCTGCCACCCCCCCCCCACAGTGCTTCTTTTTTTCTTTTTGATTAAAAACAAGCAGACACCACCACTCAGAAATTGAAAAAAATGTATTAAAGTATTCACAGAAGTACAAATGAAAATATCAAAAAGTAACAATGGACTTGATACTGCTCCCTAGCTGGATACATTTCCATTGAGAAAACAGACAGGAATTTTAATCTGTAATCTTGTATGTGTCCCTTCACAATTCACAGGTAAGTTTTAGGATGCCTCTTCCTTCCGGTCAGGGGACATGGGAAGGGCAGGTCGGCTGTCTGGACATGATCTCACTGTTATCTGCAGCCAGGCCCCAGCATGCAGAGTATACATACTCCAGAGGAAGTGGTGTGGGGTGTAAGGCTGTGAGGTCACAGCACGGTCCTGCAAGCAGCTGGAACCAGGCTGCCAACTCAACCCAGGATGCTGGCAGTGAACTCTCCAGCCTAGGGAAGAAGGTTGGCTTGGGCCCACCGAGGATCTGGCACTGACTGGGCAGAGAGATCATGGAACCAGATATAGGAGGCCCTTAAGAGGTGTCATTTGAACAAAGGCCACAGAGCATCAGTATCAGATACATCATCTCAGCATAGTAGATGCTATGCAAGGAGATGGTAAAGCACCTGGCAGGAGATGTCTGGAATGTCCTTCACACACTTGCTGGGAAGAAGAAAAGAGAATGCTGCCCTCCTCCCCCGAAGTCTTCCCCATGCTAACATCCTGCTGGGCTCCACAATCTGTACCCTTTTAACCACGAATACCTTAGCATCCACTGAAGGATGGTGAGGACAATCTCAAGCTGAAAATGCCCTCATATTTTAGAATAGCACCAACAAAAAAATCCTTACTGTCTTCAGGTGGCATGGCTAATGGATGGTGTGTGCCAGCTAGCACGCACAAACGATTCTGATACTGTGAGAGACTCCCTTCCCCTGAACACCTCATTCTCTAACTACAAGAAATGCTAAGACTGGTTGAGCCCTTAGGTGAAAAGGCCACGTCTGTTGGGGACACTAACAGTTCTGCAAAGTCTCCAATAAGGCAAACCTTATCACTCGATGATAGGGATGCTTCTGAAACTATCCAACAGGAACAACTCTGAAAGGATACACAGAAACAGCAAGACAATTTACACTTACGTAGACGCAAAACATTTCTTCATCATGCAACACTTGGCCTCTCACATCAGGAAGATTAAATAGAATGTACATATCCTTTATATACATTTTCTTTTCTCTCTGAGTATACATGTGCTTGTCCTTGCTCAAGTCCTCAAGACCACACGTGGTTATGGGCATCTTCTGCACAAGAGTCCAGTTTAGATTTGTTTCTTGCTTAAGATATGTTTGGGGTCTTCTCTTAGTCTTTCCGGATGTCCGCATACACCACAGACTCCGACTTATTAATCTTGCCGCTGTGATGTCCACCAGAGTGGTCTAACTGTGCGTATATGACTGGGCCCTGGAGAAGAGAAGTCAGATTAGAGGTTTGGAAAAACTGATGGTCCCTAACCTCCAGGAACAGACGCAATCATTATAGCATGCTCTAGGCTTTCAAAGCAGGGACTCCTCCCCTTTGAAGAGTCAAGGTTTCTTATATGTTTGGGAATGACCTTAAAACTAGAGTGGACATCCCCTGAAGCCACCAAAGCTGGTACATAAAAATTAATTCTGTTATTCCATTTGGTTTTATGTATATGTAGACATTTCTATAAAAATATTACATTCTTTCTTGGCAATGTCCCTTATTTTACCAGATGCCAAAGCACTCGTCAGCCTTTGCAACTGGGACTGGGCAAAAGGACTAGACTGGGCCCTTGACCCACCCAAGGGCCACTGAGTTCTTGAGTTTCAGAATCATCCTGATAGAAAATGTCATCCATATAATTTGTGCTGGTCCCTTTACACATATAAATCCTCAAACACTTTAAATATTCAATATAAATACAATATAATCCTTTCAGTCTGACTCTACCATGACTGATTAAAGGCTTGCTGCTCTGTGCACCGCATGCACCGCATCCCCTCTTCTCT